>CM030360.1:247705677-247949176 GCA_017893485.1 Hemerocallis citrina | reverse complement strand
GTCAAAAGCTCTCCAGAATCTGTCAATGCAACTGCGGAAGGGCTGCAACCATCCTTATTTGTTTGTAGCAAAATTATACAATATGTGGCAGAAGGAAGAAATTGTTAGGGCATCTGGAAAGTTACACATAGCTGGTCACAAAATTCTGCTCTTTTCCACAATGACTAAACTCATGAACATTCTTGAAATACACTTACAACTTTAAGATTTGAAGTACCTTAGGCTCGATGGGTCAACCAAGACTGAAGAATGTGGAAGTTTGCTTACAAAATTCAATGCACCTGACTCACCTTAATGTTCATCTTGAGCACTCGAGCAGGAGGTCTCGAATTAAATTTGCATTTTAGGAAATGTTCAACTTGAGCACCAGGCTCTCCTTAATTAAGTTTGTTATAATGTTTGATTTTAGGAAATTTAGAAAATTTTTTGACAGAATCTCCCCTAAAATATTAGCCCTTTTACAGCAATTCCTTACAGAATTCTGCTAATAATTAAAAATATAACATCACAGGCAATAAATATCAATCCTCCCCAGGCCAAACCAAGTAACATCACACAGGCATCATATATATAAAGCTCTAGAAAAAAAATCATAATATAATGCAAGATACAAAATAAAAACCCAAATTTCGTTTGAAAACTTAATAGATTTTTAGAAAAACCTTTGAAAAACCTTTTAAAAACAAAACACAGAACCCAATACTCCACAACTTTGCGGGTACGGGTATTAACATAACTATATTATATCATCATTATATACAGATACTTACATCATCTCCAAAAATGCTAAATATTACAACAATTACACCCTTCACCAAAATATACACCAACCAACCGAATGATGAAAAAAAAATTAAAGGGTTGTAAGAAAACACAGTGCTTCAAGTCTTCCAAAATGGGACCAAACAGTGAGCCTAAAAAATCAATAAGATGTTTGAAATAGATAGTAAAAGTTTACAATAATCAATTAAAACAATGAGAGTTTTAAAACAATAGTAAGAGTTTTGAAACCATTACCTTTTAAACAGGACAATGCCTTTTAACTGAATAGTTTGAACCCAACATGTTCTTCATCACCCTACCAAAAGTTAAACTGTCAATATATACATAACGGTTTTGAGTGTAGACAACAATCTGGGAAAAAAAGAAGAAGCATTAAATTAGCGGTAATTAATGACAAACATAGGGTTGTAGTAAATATCAAAGGCCACAAAAATTCTTCTTCCAAACAAAAGTAAGCAATCACAATCCTAAGATCATAACCAAATAACCCAAAAAATTGTATAACCACCATTTGCTATAATTAAAAAGGAACAAATCCATTCAAAACAAATACCCATCAAAATTCACAGCGATGAGATCAGAGCAAATACCCATCAAAATTCAATCTTTTACCACTTCCCTCACAGCCAAAGAGATTATAAGCAAAACCCATTTACACATAATTCCAATTCAATAATTCCACTTTAAAAAAAAACCACAAAAGATCATTAATCATCACCTACAAAAAACAATCTTTTCCTGAAATGAGTTTAAGAAAAAAAAACCCATTCCATGAACAATTTGTACAGAACCCATCAAGAAACACATCAGGATCGTAACTTTCATGAACAGAAGGTGAAGAACAACAAAACCCAGTAAACCCATCTCATGTTTCCTCTAAAAAACAGAGACCCATCCAAATTATGAATGTATCTCATGTGTCCTCAAAAAAACAAAAACCCATCCAAATTATTGCATTCACTTCATATAATAGCAACAAAAATACAAATTTACCTTATTACAACCCCAATTGATCAATGTAGTTGCATTTATAAATTTGAGGTCCATGTCAGCTGCATCCCAGTCCTATTACAGTTCAAATATGACGGTCATACAAAAGTAAAACAACAATGAAAAAAAGTTTTGGTAAGTCTATCATATACATTTATGTACTATATGCAACAATATTACATGATGCAAGACGACCCTCTTTCTTTTTTTCTCTTCATATATATGGTGTCAATATGTCATTACTGATAAGTTAATTGATTTGAAGTGTTTGCTGGCTCATTATTGATTTAATGTTTGCTAATACAGTTAAAAATTCAAATGCCATCAAATAATATAATAAACAATGAAAATGAAGAAAGGGTGATACTTGTTTTATTATTAATTTTTTAAAAGATGTCTGCATTTCCTGCTACATAATTGTTTGTTATTGCAACTTCAATTGCAATATGGTTGGAAATAAAGAGAGTGACAACCTACTGTTTGTTCTAGCTAGCTAATATACAAAATTATATGTATTCAATATATATGCTTGTGTTTAAGATAACCATAGTTATATTTAATTTTTTAGCTAGAAAAACTGTAGTTATATTTAATATCCATCTTTATCAAATAAGTAAAGAAGTTAATCCGTTATAGACTGAAACATATATGTTATAACTCCACTTTAAAAGGTCACTTATGAGTAGTGTAACTGTGAAGTGTGAATTGATAAACAGATGATCACACTGAAGGCCTGATAAGATACTAATTGTCATTCATATGTCAAGAATTTTTTTAATAACTACTATTGTATATACTTTTCTTTTACTCCTGAATTTAAAATTGTATGGTTAAGATCATTGTTTCTATGCATACTTAAATATATAGTTAATAAGATTATCTGTAGTTATCCTTACAGATGCAAATAAAATATAGACACTGTATACTTGAGAGCATGTGCTGGGAGTATGGGAATGGTAGCTCATGCACAGTTTGGTAGATGCATTTCTTAATTGTGGTTGGTGAAATTTAATAGTTTGTGGATCATCCATAATACTATTTAGAGGAAAATTTTGCTATCTTAAGACTCTGTTTGGTTCAAAGGAGGGGAGGGGAGGGGAGGGGAGGGGAGGGGAGGGGAGGGAAAGGGAGGGGAGGGATTTAATGAAAACTCTGTTTGGTTCAAAGGAAGGGAGGGGAGGAAAAATAATTATCTTCTTGTTTGGTTCACAAGGGGAGAGAATGGATTTTATAATAAATTACTTTTATACCCTTCACAAGGCAAACATATACATATACTTTCTATTTGTCATTTCTACAGCTTTTAAAGAATCCTTCTTCAGTAATCTTATATCTTAATGGATTTCCTTATTGCAAATATACCTAAAACAGCTATACTTTCATCTTCATGGATATGTTTATGCTCATGCATATCTTTCCAGAAAGGTCCATTTTTCGAGTAATATATCTTTTTTTTTTACTTGTCTTACTATTTGCCAGAGAATACTTTATCGTTTATAAATGCTCACTTGGTTAGAAGTTCATTGCTTCTGAAGAGAACTGACTCCATGATAATTAATACCTCTACATTTGCTCGTCTTGCCTGTCACTAAAAGGTCATAGTACAGCTGTTGCTCAATTAGGTTTCAGGATTTGAAATAGGGTTCAGAATCTAAAAAGAAATTTTGTATGACACCTTGTAATGTGTTTTCAGATACTAATTCTTACATGTTTGCGTGGCAGATCTTCAACCACTGCAGCCGTATAAAGATGAGGATGACACAGTTGTTAATATCATGTATCCTTTAGAACCCCCGGTAGGTGACGAGTGATTGCTGCAAGTCTCAAAGTCTTTAGAAGGTAATTGCTGTCAATAACTTAGCAATTTGTTACATTGAGACCACTCATTTCTCTTGTGCAGATTGTCTATGATTTTGATTGGGAATTGGATGATCTTGAGGTATATACATCCAATATTAATTTTCAGCTTATTTTTCCATTAGTTTAGCTTATGAACAAATATGAAGACTAACTTCCCTTGTAATTTCCAGGAGTTCATTGATGACCTTATTAAGGAAGAAACATTACCAGAAGATAAGAAGGATGACTTTAAGGTGGGCGTCCATGCTTGTGTGGGTTTCTTTCTTTCTCTGTGTGTTGACAGGCTGTTTTGTTTGTGCTGCTTATAGAAACTTTGTTTTTGGTTTTCAGGAATATATCAAGCAACAAGTTAGAGAAAGAAAGAAATCTCACCGGCAGGTATGCAAAGTATTAATTGTTCACTTTGTAGCACTTTTCGACCTGAGTGCTAAAATATTGTTAACCATTCAGGCCAAGGAAGCAAGGATAAAAGCTATAGAAGATACGGATCCGGAAACAAAAGCTGCTTTTGAGAACATGCGCTTTTATAAGTTTTATTCTGTTCAGACACCTGATACACCTGGTATAAGCGAAGTAAAGGTATGGTACTCAATCTACATTATGGATTTGATGTTATCTCTTTTCTAGAGTGGTGGAAAACAAATAAATTTACTAGTATCAAACAGTTTCTGTAGTAACATTAACACTACTTTATGACTGCCCTTCTTGTTATGGTATAACCCTCTTCTCGTAAGCTACTGAAATTGATAGGGAAGATGCCCAGAGAATAGTTCGTGATTTCGACGTTATCAAAGAGGGAAAATATCAAAGAGAACAAACTAAAAGGGCAATTTAGTCTATTCACATTAAAAAATTAGACATAATTTCTCTGCCCTCCAAATCCCCCCAATATTGGAGGGGGGCCAAAATTGGCTCAGGAGGGGTGTTGCACCCCCCGCCATTTCCCTCCCCTCCCTTCCTAAAAAATGAACCAAACATGAAAAGTTTTAAAAAACCCCTCCCCTCCCCTCCCCTCCATTCCCCTCCAACCAAACACTCCCTAAGTCTCTTAATTAACGAATTAGCAAATAGTTATTATTAACCTCAGAATCATTAATAAATATCGGTGACTTGAGTTTATGAAGATCACCTAAATGAATAAAAAGTTTGAGTATATACAAGTAAGGTTCATTAGTTAGAGTATGAAAAAAGTTTATTGAAAGATAATCCCAGTCCTAAATTTGTTATTTGTATTTTAATCAAAATTACCTGTAATAGAAAAATATCAATTTTGAATGTAAGTGGTCAATTAATTAATTAATTTGATAAAAACACAATGAAAAACTTCACTTACTGTTTTTTCCAAATCAACATCAACCTATAAGGTATTAAAGTAAACATTATAATGTGAGAAACCTACTGTTATATCAAGAGTTGTAAATTTTTTTTTAAAATGGAGATACTTACATGGCCATATATAGTGATGTCATCCATCGCTATTCTTTAATTTGGATGAATCAATTGATCTGTATATAAAGGAAGGAAAATATATGATGATTAACTTTAACGTTCTATAAACGCCTACAAAAGTATAATGCACGTGCTATGAACGCCTACAAAAGTATATGGTCATTAAATGAAATGAATTGTCCATAAGAAAAAAAATAGTCAAGGATTTTAAAATTGCAAAGCTACATAAAAAATTTGTTTTAAAAATGAAGAAGAATTTATCACAGGCTAATATATTCAATTTGAAGGAAAAATTATTTTTTCTGGAATTATTTTTGACACCGAAACTTTTAATGAAATCACCAACAGATGGTGGAATTAAAGGGATTAGGAGGCTTGAAAGCCAGGTATGCGAGTGTTTTTTTTAGCGCAGTGAACAGCGACCAGAGGTTGCGGGTTCGAGCTCCATAGGTGTTTTTTTTTTTCAGTAAGCGAAACCATATAGGGAAATTGAGTTTAGAACTTTGCACCCGTCGCAAGTGAACATTTCAATTGTTGGGCGCATTTGGGTTGCGGTCCAAAGATTTTCAGATCTTCAATACTCTAAGAAATAATTTGCTCGATAGGGATAACATAGAGAGTTGAAATGAAAAAAAATTGCCTGAGGTACGATTTGTGCATGAAATCATGAAGTAATGAAATTGTATTCAAGAAACTCAACTGTTTCTTCTACCAGTAAAAGTTACTTTATTCAAGTTTCTATCTCCTTTTCTTTTTCTTCCAATATCACCACCAAAAGGTACAATGACGATTATTAAGAGTAATAATTATTATAAAAGCATGGAACAGAGAGAAAGCAATGCATAAGGTTTCGGGCCGAGTGTTAAACACATTGTAAGGAAACTAACACCAAGCAAAGTTACTGGGCCATATGTAAAATCACTGAATAGTTGGCTAAAAATTGAAGGGAGATATTTCCTTAAAACATCTATAGCATTTGCAAATGAGCACGGTAACAATCTGTGCTAGTTTCCTCTTCTAGTTATTTTGATTAGTCAAAACGGCCTACAAAAAGCAACAAAATGTAGGTTTTAAGTTGAATGAACCATCAAGGAGGGTCCAATAGGATTTGTGCAATAAGGTAGGGTTCTGCCTCAATATCCTTGCTGACTCAACCAACTCATCTGACATACATTGAGGGTCCAATAGGATTTGTGCAATAAGGTAGCCTCGACATTTGATATATATATACGAAGTTTCAAAGTAAATCACCATAATTCCAATAGTAGATTTTCTCAATTTTGGACTTACAGGTCTATGTATGCTACCATGCCTAACCTTTCAAGAATGCCTACCCCAAAACAGTGGCTACCAAAATAGTGGCTACTAAAACTGATTGTTTGCACCAGAGTGTTTTATATTGCACAACTCGTTGTGGACATCTCAATTTGTTATGATCTTTGCCTTTAGTACTAATGTTAACTGAATGACTTTGCAACCACTTGATGTGTGAGTAAAATATATTATAACATGAATACATTTGAGAATTGAGAAAATAAATATAAGGGTGCCATGGGAAAATTTTATGACCTCACATACATATGTATTCTCAAGCTAGACATAAAATAAATGTAGTGAACTACATTTTTTTGCAATCTATCCCTGTTGAGTATGTTGACATAGGAAGAAATCACTTCCAAACAATACAGTGAACAATGCAACCAAACTATCTTTGACATGAAAAAATTAGTATACGCACCTTCTTAATCGCGTTTTTAGCCGCTAAGCTTTCGGTTGCAAGTTTGACCTCTGTAAGAAATTGGCAAAAATTACAATTAACATAAAATTAACCTAAAATCCAATCTACAATGCAACTCAATTCAAAACAAACTGCATTATATCAAGAGATGGAAACAATCATAAGAAAACTACACAAATGAAAAAATCATAAAGAAACTGATCAAGTTGCCAGTTTCAAACAGAAGACAGTTATTCATACGTGCCATTGATAAATTTTAACTCCTATCCAGAAGCCTAACATCATAATAAATAAAACATTTTATACAGCGCTAGAAAGTAACATAGAAAAATGACAGTCACCAAACCTAACATCGAGTGATGTATTCCTATAAAGTATAAAACAACATCAATATTATCTCGAACAAATACTATTCCAGAAGAAATAACTTGATATCTACAAAAGTTGTTCAACAAATGTCAAATCTATTCCTTCTATCACACATCAATGTGCTACACAAATCCTTGCTTCCCATTCTGACTCTCCATCTGTATATTAACAAATATCACATTTTACTGCACTTCTTGAGTCCATGCCTCATTAGCTCTACCATTGTTTTGCGAATGACAGATACAGAACATCCATCTTGAAACTAAAGAGTAGTGCATCAGAGTTCAATCAAAACATCCACCACAACATTGCAATGCACAGCCCAATACATACACCTAATGCATCATAATGCAAATAACCAGCAGAAAAAACGAATGAGATAATCTAAGTCGAGCCACCAACTTCAGTTGCTGAATCAATTACATCTTGTCGTTTCGTTTGTTTCGTATCAACAACACCACCAAATTCTTTGAATGAAACTACCATAACAAACTTCATCAGATACCAACTTTTCTCCAATCCTACCAATTTAAGTTATTCATTTCTTGCCCCAATTTAAACTTTTCTAATATGGGAAAACAAATTAGGGTTTTCCGATTTCTTGAAATTAACCTAAAATCCAATCTACATTGCACCTAAAAATCCAATCTACAATGTAGTCAGTTTACAATCCAAATTTTAGATGAGAACCCAAATCTAACACAAACTCAATCTACAATTAACCTAAAAATCCAATTTTTGATCGGTGTGCAGTGAAGTATACCTGAGATGTAGAGCGGATCAACTCAGGCTGTGGTTGGATGGGGTCGCAGCTGAGCGGCGTCGGGGTTGGCTGCTGGTGGACGGCGATCTAAACAGGGAGGAGGTCGGCGCTGGTGGATGTCGATGAGAGCGGACGGGAGGAGGATGGGGGTCGCGATTGGAGTTGGGGGACCGCTGTGTGGTGACAGGAGGGGTTGTCGCCGGGAGGGCGGGGCTCAAGAGGCGCCGGAGGGAGAGAGAGCGAAGGGGAACAGTGAGAAAGAGCGGAGAGAGAGAGCGGAACGGAGGAGCAGGGGGGGCAACTGGAGGTGGGGGGGCGGTGTGGGGTGACAGGAGGGATCGTCGGCGGGAGGGCGGAGCTGAAGAGGCGCCGGAGGGAGAGAGAGCGAGGGGGATAGTGAAAGAGAGCGGGGAGAGAGAGGGAGCCAGTAAGAGAGAGGGAGCCAGTAAGAGAGAGAGAGAGACAGTATTGTTTCGGGAAAGAGAGAGAGTGTGTGTGTTATATTTGAAATTGTGGGGTTTAGGATTTGAATTTTTGGACGGAAAAATGTGTTTTGTGAAAGTGAATCCAGGCCATTGATTTTAGGAGAGATTGAAGCATGGCCACTTGATAGCTTTCTTTGTAATTTATTATATAGATTGATATATGCATTATATGAACATGTGTTTTGAATATTTATTTTGTAAGATCGACTGTCACTTCTGTAAGTTACACGTTTTTGTCACAAGACGAACTTAGGAACAACGCAAGCAATTGCGAGGACAACGCAACATATAAGCAGTAGAAAAATTATTGGTTCACATTGGAACTTCAAATAGTCTCATTCAAGTATTACAGATTAGGTTACAGAATTTGCAATATTGTTAGGGACATTTTCAATATCTAAATTGAGCTAATGTGAAGTGTACATAAACGACAATATTGTACATAAACAACTGTACAGTTTCCGTTGGATTGAATAATGATATTATACATAAACTGTACAGGTTTTCATAGCTTAAGAACCCAAACCCTTGCCAAGCTGAAACCATCGTGGAGAAAATAAGCAAGCAGTAAAGTCAGCTAAGCATCCAGGCCGGTTGACAACAAATCAGTCTGTAATGAAGGCAGCCAGAGCTCGAGACGTGTTCCACCAGCACCCAAAGGAGCATCTGGATCACGGGGAGATATGACTCGGATGACACACCCATAGTTCTCAAGGATCTCGCGAGCAACTGCCAGCCCTGCCACGAAATTCCAAGTGATGTTGTCCTCTACCCGATCAGCAGCAAGATCTGCTCTGAATGGCATTAGAGCGTGCATCTGTGTCTATAAGGCATGCAAGGAATGAGAACTTATATGGACAGTATAAATGCATATTCCATACAAAATCGAAAACAACAAATTATCTATTAATGGTCTACTCATCTATTAAAGAGTTGGTGTTGTAATTAAAGAGGAAATGTAGAAAGAGATGAGCAAAGTTTAAATCCATTGGCAAAATAGATGATCTTACGAAAAATATGTGGATTGCGTGTTGCCTAAAGCTAGTCCCTCTTAGTTTCGTTGCATGGAACCTATAGGTCGCTTGTGATACCTAATAACTCATCACTACTCCAAACAAAGAGTACAAGATATGTGCCTTGGAGCATTTCTAGTCGTTGGCTATATACTCATTTTTTGGAAAACATAGAAAAAATAACGCTGCAGTCGATCGCTATATACCCAAATCTTGGGTTTTGGGTGAACAGTGGGCTGCTATATTTGGGCGACGAAATGGGATTTTGAAAAAAATAGCCGACGAAAGATGATCTTTCGTCTGTTCAATCAGACGAAAGATCTTTCGTCGCTGTATTTATTATTATTTTTTTAATACTGGATGGGAAATGATTTACCGACTATTCGATTTTTATATTTTTTATAAAAAAAATCGATGGACGGAAAATCTTTTCCCGTCCGTTCCAAATTTTTTTTTTATTTAAAAAAAAATCGAGTCGATTTAAAAAAAATTAAAAAATAAAAAAATTGGAGGATGGAAGGGAAATGAAGCCCCGTCCAAGCCCATTTCCAAAATTTGTTGTGGAAAAAATCCTATAGAATATAGCCTATAAATATTACTGTGGGTATAGATTAGGTTTTAATTGAAATTAATTAAGAATTAAGAATTATTTAAAATTTAATAAGATTTAATTATGATTAATTTAACAGTAAATTAGGAATTAATTAGGATTTAAATTTTTTATTTTTAAAAAATTCTCGGGCCCATCCGTTGTTTTTTTATTTAAAAAATAAAATAAAAATTAATGGACAGAAAATCATTCTTCGTCCATCGATTTTTTAAAATTCAAACCCAAAATTTGGGTTTAAAAGACTACAAGTGAAATCCACATGTCCTATTCCTATATGCCAAATACCCAAAATTTGGGTCGGAACGACTAGAGATGCTCTTACCATGTAATGCATGTCCGGCCCATTATCATCAATGACAACAAGGGCCCCACCAGCTGGTGCTTCAGTTGCATAAATATCTACTCTGCCATCAGTATGAGTACGTAAAATTGCACCTTCGACCAGATTACTCAGAGCCTGACGAAGTGCAGATTCTTCGACTGCAACTTGCAATGAAGGGGTCACTTCGTGCAATTGTAGAGAACGCCGTTGATTACTAGCGAGAGGTACTGCAGCCCCAATCAAATCCTTTAGTACATCAGACACAATGCATGGTCTGCCTGACAAATAACCACAAGGGAAATTTATATTTTTCATCTGGAAATAAATTGAAGTAAAAGGGATATGAGCAACTTGCTCATTTAGCAAATGAACAATTGATTATGTGACATGCATGTGATACATTCGACAACTAATCCTTTTAAGGATTTTCCAATCACATGTATGTCACATCATCAATTGCTTATTTACTAGTTGCTCATTCTCCTTTTTCCCATATATATATATATATATATATGATAAAAGGATAGAATCTCATAAGGATTCCAGCCAAAATGTCATTAAAACCAAAATATAGCAAGTCATAGAGTACATAGCATAATCCCAAATTAACATTCTGGTGCTGAAGAAACTACAGGCTTCAAAACAAAATATCACCAAAAAACTACACATAAAGCCTTAGACAAAATAACAGCTGGAAACAACCCATCACAAACACTGTAAAAGATAATATATTACTGAGAGAGAATTTGAACTATTTCTTTCATAAATTTGTTATTTATGGAATATGGATACAACGCGACATGGAATCTTGTAAAACTACGATATGACACAACATAAAATATGACAACTCTGAGGAAAATTAATCCATATGTGCAACAATTTTTTTTAAAAAATTTTATCTATAATCCGTACATAAGTAACAGCAGTAGTCTAAAATAAAACCTCACCAACTAATATCAAACTAGAACATGTAACCAATTAGAATTATAATTATCAATTATTTTCCTATGATATTTCCCACTATAAATTGTTAAATACTGAAACAAGGAATATAAGGACATACTGATATAAGCTCACATGTCAAAACTGAAGCATGTCAATCATTTTTTCTTCACCTTCTGATAAATGAAAGCAGCCTCAAGCAACTCATGAATATTATTACTCACATCAATATAATGACTGGACACATACGGAAGCCCATTATATAATCCCCGTAAGACCCTATGATAAATTTTTTTTGCAAATCAATGGGAAAGAACAACATCCATAATCCACATCCAGGCATAAAATCGAATTAACTTATGGAATAATTGTTTCTTATTTCACTATGGAGAACCTATCAGCAGGATCATATCGTGCAAAAGATTACCTGATATTGTGCTCCTGAAGCGGGGTAAGCAAAAGTGGTGGCATGGGCATTTCAGTATCGTTTGTTCCAGACACCAAAGGCAAAAGAGAATCAACAATTTGTTGACTATTTTCTTCAGGTTCTCGGAAACTGTAGTCAGGTAGAGAAGATCTCTGTGGTGCTTGATGGTTGTAGATTGAATCATGCATCCTTCTCAGTGTATCATCATGATATTGTACTATATTGGCCTAGGTGAAAACCATGTAAGAGCTATAAATCATGAACCAAAATACAGCGAAAAAACAGTGTCCAACAACAATCAAATTAATCTCAATATCAAGGATCTGTAAATGTTATTATGCATTAAAAGTTGGTGTTACGTTTACATTCTTGTTTCATACTAACAATCAATTGAATCTTTCTATCTTTTAACATAGCAAGACTTGTCCACACATACAGAAGACATAATATGTATGTGATGAGGACATCGGTTCGAGACGATTCGGGTGTTTCTATCAGCGCAGACATCGTCTAGGATGGTTGTTCTATTAGCCTAGTATTTTTATTTCAGCATTCATATTTATTTTGGTCAATTTTAGCCATATGTAGTAGTTTTGTGATTGACACCATTTATTTTATGCATTATGATATTTTGGAGATTTGTATAGAGGTTTGTTTTGAGCCTATATATAGGCCTCTAGATTAATGAAAATACTATGCTTTGATTAATGAAAAAAATTATTGTGATTGAGTTTGTGCTCTTCATTCATCTCTTTTGTGTGAGACATTGAGATAATTTTTTTGGTCTGTGATAAACTCTAAAACTACACCTAAATCTCCTATCCCCTCAGCCGCTGATCTCATCCACTCTCTCCCTTCTTCTTCTTCTTCTTCTTCTTCTTCTTCTTCTTCTTCTTCTTCTTTGATTCCCGAAACCCTAACTCCCCCCTGATACCTCCTCTTCCCCCCTTCATCAACTGAAGCCCCCCACAACCCCATCGCCGCCCTCCTTTCCCTTCCTTCCGAAAATCCACCCTCCACCGAAGCTTCCCCTATACTCCAAATCCCAAATCCAACTCTAATCGAAACCCTAATCCCCCAAAACCTCTTCAAAATCAAAACCCTAATTCCCCTTACTGATTGATCCCGCACACCCTCCATCAACGTCATCGACGTCCAACGGCCTCCCGCCGCCACTGCCAGTCTGCCACCATCCAAAGTCAACGGCCCCTTCTTGTTGTTCGACGTCCCTGCACCACCACCGCCAGCAGCCGTCGCTGCCCTCATTCCGTCTCTGGCTGCAACTCCGACCGCCCTCCCTGGCTCACCCGCAACACACCACCAACAACTTCCTCTCCATTGCCACACTTTCTTCGAACTCCCGATAATCTCTTTCCACTTTTCAATTATTTGTGAAACTGCTTTATCGTCTCTATAATATTATCTGAATTATCTATTGTTCACAAATATTGAGTGTGTGTTTCTACTTGCTAATTAGAGTACAAATCATTATTGCATATTTTACTTGCTAAGAACGCCTAGGTATATAATTATTGATTGTTAGGATTAAATCTTTAATTTGTCTTGTTAAACTATTTCATATCTTGAAAATCCATCAAACCAATTAGTAGTTTAATTTTTGACTTAATCTGCATTATATGTTGGTAAACTTAATCGTTTAAAATTCTTGTAAATTCTCTACTTAGGGGGCGTAAATTCTCTACTTAGGGGGCGTTTGGTACAAGAATTTTTTTTTGTTCTAGGATTTATGATTCCTAGGAATCATAAAACATGTTTGGTAGGTCTTAAACATCTCTGGAAATATTAGTTGGAAACTTAATTTCCGATGTTTGTTTGAGCTACATATTTCCTGAAAATCTTAATCTTATTGTCCAAAATACCCCTCTCATCCTCAAATAACAAAACAAACTATTTGATGAAATACTTGAGTAAAAAAATGTTGCAAATCTGGGCCACAAAATACAAACAATTTTAAGTGGTAACATGACTTAAAATTGAAAGAGGACAATATATTTGCAGGATATCAAAACATTTGCTTGGCATTCCAACACCATAATTAAATTGTGCCACACCTTTACTTAGAAACACAAAATTGTACTTAAAAGCTCCAACAAATACTTAGAAACACAAAAGTTTCAAATGTTCTAACAAGTAATACTAACACCTCTGTGCGTATGATGGGTCATGCCTTTTATCCTGTTACCTCTTCACTTCAAGTCCATAACTGGTAAAATGTTCTCATTCTCTACAACTTTTGTATTTGCTATTGTCCCTGAGATCGCAAATTTCAGTGGCCATGGCCTTGCCTTGTTCATCTCTGGCACAAATGATCTTTCTACTGCTGATGCAGGCCAGTATTTAGGCCTCTTCAATGCAAACAACAATGGAAAATCAACCGATTACATCTTTGCAGTTGAGCTTGATACCGTTCAGAATCCAGAATTCCAACATATCAATGAGAACCATGTTGGAATTGATATTAATGACCTGAAGTCAAACAGTTCATATACTGCAGGTTACTATGAAGATAACACTGGTTTGTTTAAGAACTTGAGTCTTATTAACGGCCAATCAATGCAAGTGTGGGTAGATTTTAATTGTGAAGATAAGCAGCTGAATGTTACCTTATCTCCAGCACAAATGTCTAAACCAAGCCACTCTTATCTTCTACCGTTGATCTGGCAAGTGTGATGCTAGATTCCATGTATATTGGTTTCTCGTCAGCACTTGGTGGGTTTCATACTTACCATTGCATTCAAGGTTGGAGTTTCAAGATGAATGGGTTGCTCAAGCACTTGATTATGCAAAGTTCCCTTCGCTCCCTTTTACTGATACCAAAAGAAAATTAAAGGTTTTGAGAGAGGCTCGGGATCGATGGCGCGAGAGATGGTCGGGGTGCTCGAGGATCGACGGCGCGAGAGAGGCTCGGTATCGATGGCGCGAAATATGGCCGGGGTGCTCGGGGATCAGCGGCGACAAGTGGGATCGACGGTGCGACGAGTTGATCGACGGCGGCCAAGTTGGGTGCTCAGATTTTTGGGGGAGAAAGAGGGGATGGGTTTATTGGGAAGGAAAAGGAGAAGAAATGTGAAGAGCCAGGTTTATGTTTTTTTTATTTTATGAGCAAAATTGTAATTTTAAAGAAATAACATTTTTCCAAGCACTTGGGAATCTCCCACCCCCCCTCATGGGAAATTTTTTGTGGGAATTGTGGCAAAAAAAATTCCTAGGAATGTTAGTTTCCTGGGAATTTGAATTTAAAAATTAGCATACCAAACATGGGAAACTAAATTCCCAAGTTAAGATTCTCAGGAAACAAAAAAAAAATCCTTGTACCAAACGCCCCCTTAGGGTTAAGTTTACATGAGTATGTCTCATTAACTTCTTGTTAAATAACCTGGTCATTATTCTATGTTAAGAGTCTGTTATCCAACCCATTTCACTCACTAACATACATCGATTAGTTTACGCTTAAGATATGTTCGCATGGAAATACAAACTCAGTCGCGTGCGAGTCACAGAATCATCATCTCCAAAAGTTGTGTCCATGTCAGAATACAACAGTGTACTTGTGTTTGTGCTCATAAACTACCTTGTCTAGAAAGATTGTAGCCCTACTGTCTTCCCTCATTGAGAAAAATTGTGGAAGAATCGAACATTCTATGCAATGTCTGATGCAGAAGCTGACCAACTAGAAGGAGACCTAGTAGCTCTTAATTAACCAATCACCACCCAAGGAATGAAAGAAGATTTCAATAAAATGACGTGTGAGACTCCCCACTGTTTCCTAATAGTAAAACTAACAAGACAAACACGAAAATGAATATATATATATATATATATATATATATATATATATATATATATATATATATATATATATATATATATATATATATCTATATAATAAAACACAAAGAAAGCTATCAAGTGGTTCTCCTTCAATTCCCTCAAAAATCAAAGGCCTAGATCTAACCTCACAAAACATATTTTCCCCCCAAAAATTTCCTCCAAAACTCAAATTCAAATCCCTCACCCAAAACAACTCCTATATTTATTTAATTTTTTTCCCTCTCTCTCTCTCTCTCTCCCTCTCCCCCTCCCTCTTCTATTCAAAAAATTAAGAAAATAAAATTTTTTAAAATTTTTTTTAAAATAAAAAATTTAAAAACTAAAAAATTAAAAATTAAAAAGTTTTTAAAATAGTTTTAAAGAATCAAAAAAAAAAATCATGTAATATGTTTTTTTTGCTGGACCCCAAAAGTTTCTCATATAATATGTTTGCTACTTCAATTAATTTGCTCGACCTCCAAAATTATTTTATATGATTAAATAAGGTGCACCGTTCCGAAGACGTGTCGTAGGCACAGGTCAACGGGCAAACCTAGTCAACGGGCAAACCTAGTATATATATATAAACACATAAATTGCAGACTCAATGCTTTGCTATTCTATTGATTTGTACATTCATTTTGAATCTCCTTCCTTAGGAAATAAAAACTTACTATAGCCTTTTATCTAATAATGCCATCATTCAGTTTGATAAATTTAACTCTTCCAGCAAGTAAATTTAAAAAATTGTGCTTGGCCTTTCAAAATTAAATGCAGGAATGGCCACATCAAAAGAAAAAAGAAGTGACGAGAAAGAAGGCAAAATTCTTCAAGGGCCAAATAAGTACATGTACAAAGAAGAAACAGGTCCCCTACTCTTTACTAAAATTGATTTATGAAACTACCTTAAAAGTACGGGTTGTAATTTCTTGCAGCCACATTAGTATCTTTCATGAAAAGAAACTAATTACATCATCATTGCAAACTTGTGATTTATCAGTTTATTGATCCCGTGTCAAAACCATGAAAAAGATAATTGTACTAATTTACTCTAAAGTATTCTACTGTAAAGGCCCTCTGTAAATCAGGCGATTTGGAATTGAACCAATTGTCAAATCAAATTTCAGGCCGAATATTACAGGAACTTCAGAATACCTTGGTAAGATATACAGCATCCTGAAGTTGTTGTAGAGCATCTTTCATATGTGCACTTTGCATGAGTATATCCTCAGTGATATCGTGTGAAATCTGTTTTTCGGAAATCACAGAATATTAATCTCCAGTCAAAATGGATGATCTAGAATAGAAAATTAAGAATTGGTTAGCAAACCTCACTTCTCTTCACATGAACTGACAACATTTTGCCAAGTGCTCTGATACTGGAAAGAGAACCACGAATCTGAAAATAATCTTATATACTTTAAGAAACACTTAATGAGGATTGTGTATTATAGCGCATGTACAGTAAAGTGGACTTACTTGCTCAACTAGATGACTCATTCTCACATTATTTTGCCATGATGACTGTTGAAGCAACATTGCTTTCTGCGAGATCTTAGATAAGTTAGTATGAAACTATGAGCTGAATTTAGTATTCAAAACTCAGTAGGACCTAAGTGAAAGAAAATCTGTGAAGTATGTTTCACCATTGAGCTCTACAATGTTTTAGAAAATGCCACCTGATCCATGACATATGCCATAGCCAAAGAGTGAGAAATCATAATGGCTCTAGATCTTTGCTCCATCGTAAACTGCGTGAAATCCCAATTTGATTCCTCTTTGAAGGCCTGGATGCCCAACAATTTATCTGAACATGTAGGCAACCTGGGTGGTACATTTTTGACTGAACTTACATCACATGCTTCTTCTACCGCTATCTTCGGAAGCTCAGCAACAAGAAATCCCACAACAAAAGGATGTTTAACCATAGGAAGAACAACAGCTCCATATTCGCGTATGAATTCGAGCTAATATTCACATATGTATTGGGAAGGCATCAGTATAATAATGTGAAGCCTTTATTGCATACAACTACCAGTGAACTCGTATTTTGAAAAATACTCTAGACAGGCATTAAAGATGGTTTGAATATAATTTTGCCCAACATATTATACAAAACAAATAACATGGACATTGAACATACTTGCAGCTTTGAAAGAGCAGCTTCAGCTGCATGTAGACCTGCCGCCATAGCAAAATTACCGACTAAAATTATGCACTCTGCATTTTCAGGTATATCAACTCCTGGATAAAAAGCAACTCGGCGTAATTCTAACTGATCCATCACATAACTTCCGGCAGGTCTCACAAACACCTGCAAAAAAAGCATCTTTAAATTAAATATAACGAAAGTTAAATTATGAATATAAAAATCTTATTGATGCAAAAATCTCTGTAACAATATAAATATTTTTAAAATCACATTTATTTAGAAGAGTGATGATATATAAAGGAGACGTTTACAAGGTGGTCAACCTTCCTTAATTGTTTTCTACATATTTAACTGTAAAAAAGAAATGCAACAATCTCATATCAGAGTACAGAATAAAAGTAACGAAGTCTTTGTTCAATGGATTGTCAAACTGAATTTAGCAATTGACTAGTCAAGTATGCTATCTGTCAATGTAGTAGACTCTAAGAAGCGCACACATAGGCTCAGACTTGACACAACATGCCACATTGAAATAGGTAGTATCCTGCCGCCTATGTTTGTTTTGCACGTGTGTGATTCTATATAGAACAAGACAACATTTGTAAAGCATGCCATATTTTTCCAATGTGATTTCAATCAGTTCTCGGCTTATATTACGTGCCAAAGCATCCAACTCGCAAAAGAAAATCTTATAGAGAGATAAAACCCAACCCTAAGAATACTCTATCGGAGAGATGCTTCTAGAAAATAAAATCAACCTAATAACTAAAGTAGGGTTCATCTCTGAATCATCCAAGGAAAATGTAGAATTTCAAGATTAAAACAGTGCATAAATATTTCATTTCTAAGAACATAATTTTGTTCCTAAACAGTGATCTCCCATAGCCCCCAAAAGCACATATATTTGACCCGAAGGTGAAGTGAACCCCAATTTCTCCCTTGTCTTCCATTCAAAACTACACTTCTGCAAATCTCTACTGTTACAACTAAGAGTTGAAATGTGGCAGTCCCACCGTACAAGTGCATTTCATGTATTTTTCATCACCAGGCACTGGCTTTTATACTCAATGCACATTGATGACAATACAATGACAACTTTTAATGCATTGCGTGAAGAGATGAGACCCAATAAAACTAACATCGTGAAGAGGAAAACAAGACGCCTACCCCACTTTAAATAATTAATGTTTAACTGTCCTCCCTCTTGCATGGCTAATGTGTCCCTGGATCAACATCGTTTAAGTGCCACTGCTACACAGACATGCCATTCAAAAATTATATGTCCTGTTCGGGATATGTTCCCAACATGCCGCATTGCATGCCCCTGACATATTGAGTTACAATTTTAGCCTTTTTTCTTTCTAACGCTGAATTAGGATTGTATATGGTGTTAATTCGGTTTTGGTATATGATACTTATGACACTCCCATCCCATCCCATATTTTCTAAGTATCAAACTAAGTTCTTGAAGATAAAGATAACTGAAATTGAGAGAGAGAGAGAGAGAGAGGGAACAACAAGAGAAGAGAATCACCGAAAGTAGGGCATCTCGATGAACCACCATTCTAAACAAATCCAGCTGCTGTGTGCAGAGCCTCTGGAAATCGGGGCTGGGGAGCAGAATCCCCGACTTCTTCTTCTCCGTCGTGAACTCCACCGCTGACGACTTCGACACCCGCCGGATCGCCGCCGCCACCGCAGCCGCCGACGCCGGAGTCAATTCCTCGTCGTTATCCGCCGATTCGCCCGCACCGGCACCCTTGGTGGTGGGGCCGACGGGGAGGGACACGTGGCGGAGGCGCGGGTGGCTTCTTATGGGCCCCGCAAGAAAGCGGGCTGCGGGTTTTTTCTTATTCGGTTTCGAAAGAGGGAAAGGAGGACGGTGGAGGTGAGTGAATCATTATCATCTTAGGGGAGGATTCGAGAATAATTGAACTGAAAAGAGGTATATATATACTCTCATTTTTTACACGTGCTGCGCGTGTTTCCTATTTCATTCATAAATGTTTTTTTTGGGTGAATGACGTACTGGCACCTAAAGTTAGTATAAACAACCTACACATACCTAAAATAAAAAATAATACTCCAATAGCATCCAAACTTTTATCATTTAGATCTAAGGGTCCCTGCCGTTTATTTCACAGTTAAGTTAGTACAATATTCCAAAAATATGCCTTTTAATGGGTTTAAATCCGTTAAGAGGCATGTAAAATTACAAAAATATCCATCTCTAAAAAATATCAAAACCCCTCATTTCCTTCTGTCTCCTTTGCCTTTCTCTTTCCTTCTCTTCTCTCTTTTTTTAAACCCTAGCCCCCGAAGCACTTTTTTCAACGCCACTCTCATCACTGCCACAATTCATCACTGCCGCCACCCATCTCCATCTCCATCTTCATCTCATGCTCTCGAAATCCCCCCCAAATCCCCAAATACAACCCTTAACCCTAAAATCCCCATCGATCTTCCTCCGCCCCTTCACTTCCCACGCTGACCACCTCACCAAGGAAGAAGTCGGCGATCATGGCTGCATTGTTTTTGGGGATTGGAGCGATTGGATTTATTCGAATCGTGGCTGCATTGTTGACGGGGTTGAACATCGCGTTCTTGAATGATATGTGAGTCTCTAGATTTGCTTTGGATGGATGTGAATTTGAGAATGACAGTGATTGTTGATTATCGATTGCTTGAGAAAAAATGACTGGCTAAGGCTGTTTGCTAAATGAAGTTGCTAATTTATGTTCTTGTTCTTATTGTTGGTAATTCTAGAAAGTAGATTTTGGTTTATTTGGTCATGTAGTTTGGTAATGAGATGGAAATAAGTTTGGTTTATTGACTTGAAGCCTTATTATTGATATTAAAATACATTAAGTGGGGGTTATTACTAATGTATTTATAGAAAGTTTCTACTAGTAGGTGACTTTGTATGCATTTGGCCATGGATGATTAAAACATGAGTCATTTGGAATTTAGATTGAAATCGAGGGTGATTGAAATCAAGGATTTCTGGTAGACTCTTGTATACATAGTTTTGATTTGTTCGAGTTTTGGGTATGTATACCATAGGTTGGTATATGTTTCCTTTATTGGTACTTGTACACAACAGTTTATGTGTTTTAGTGGAGACTACTTTGAATGTAGTGAACAAAAAATGTTATAAACTAACCATTGATGCGAAAAGAAAATTCAATTCGGAAAGTGCAACCCTAGGCAACCTTATGCTAGATTTTGACATATTTTTATCTATAGACTTAAATTCTACTATCTCGTACTCAAATGTTTGACGAATGAGTCAATGTTAGTTTCCTAAGTAGTAAGTATCATTATGTTGAAGATAAATTATTTATGAACTGCAATTAATCAGAATTATTTATGACATTAGGGTGTATGTATTCTAATTGATGCTTGTCACATTGCTGTATTGCTTGCTATTTTTGCTAAACTGTGGAGTATCACCAATTATTGCAATTTCTGAATTCTTAATAAAAGATGTAAAGCCTATATCGCATATTATGCTTAAAATGTATTTGTCGGGTTTATTTTTATTTTGTCTAAGCTACTGCAAGTTTATACTTAGTGACACCATTTTTTTTCTTTGATAAGCTGATGCTTGAATATTTGACAAATTTGATAAATCCTTACTGAAAGTTGTGTTCTCAGCCTACTAGTAATTTTAATTTTTTGTTACTGTAAATTTATGTAGCTATTAGTCAGGTCTTAACATTAACATGCATTTTAAACATTTTTGCATATAATGAAAGAGATTGTAGCTATTGGACCACTATGTTGTTTCCTTTAATCTCACAGGGAAGTATTTGATTCTCAGGCTCTTATTTAACAGTTTGGTCCCTTGGTTTTGTCTGTGTGACAGTAGGTAGTGATGACTATCACTTAATGAACATTGATGCTTATTTTGGTTTTGAGTAATGATCCTTTGCTCTCTGTTAATTCTGAATAGTGCTTATTTTGGTTTTGAGTAAGGAAATCATTGCTCTCTGTTTATTATTTGCTCTCTATTAATACATGATTATTCTTGTTTTTTTTTGTGGTTGGCAGCAACAGATATTAATACATGATTATTCCTGTTTTTTTTTTGTGGTTGGCAGCAACAGAAGAACTATTTTTTTTTTGTGGTTGGAAGCAACAGAAGAAGAAGAAGAAGAAGAAGAAGAAACTTGCTTTGTTATGTGAAGAAGAAGAAGAAGCAACTTGCTTTGTTATGTGCTTTGTTATGTATTGTTGAATAAACTATTTGTTCTGTGTTGGTTCTCAATAATTTGTTTGTTCTTGATGTTATGATATACTGATATATGATAATTCAAGATTTTTTGTTCCGAACAAACTATGCCTGCTGTTTAGGATTTAGAGAACAAAATTTTAAAGAATTTTTGAAGGACTTTTGGTTCAGTTTGCACTCTCAGTTGAAAAAATATACTCAATTTTGAAGGGTTTTTTGTTCTATTTTTAAAAGTAATTTAAAAGAAAATTTAAATTTTTTTTAAAGGTATTTTAAAGGAAATTTTAAGGAATGTTTAAATATTTTTTAATGGAATTATAAAGTAATTTTAAAGAAATTTAAAAGGAAAATTTAAGGATTTATTAAGGAATTTGTAGGAATTTTAAGGAATTTTTAACGCATGGAAATAAAAAAAGTAATTTCACCCTCCTAACTGTTAAAAAACTAACATAAGTGGACGGCAGGTACCTGTAGGTCCAATTTAAAGAAGTTTAGGTACTATTGGGGTATTACCGTCATTTCAGATATATTTAGAGTATTATTATAAATTTTAGGTCCCGATAGGTCCTTGGCTCAGGAATTTTAATTTTTTTAAGATCATTGAAATGATAGGGTTAACGACATACCTTCAACTTATCACGTTGCTGCAAGTAGCATGTATTGCCACCTGCTTTCCGATTGCAAGACTTAAAAAATATATGAAAACACTGCAACACTTCATCACTTCATCTTGTCAGATATCATTCAATATTATAAATATCATCTGATGTTCTTGTACTTCAACAATAATTTCTTTGGGTTCTCTCTCCAATTGTCCTCATCTCTCTCTGGAGGTTTGCTGTCTTAGTTATGGGAGATGATCGCTCCATCTTCCTCCTCTTTTGGGTTCTCCCTCACGCCGTGTATACAACCCGCTAGTCTCCTACTCTCTGGGTTGGCTATCGTTCTTTTGATGGGTTTCAGCTACTTTTATGTTGTCTTATAATTTCCTCCTTGTCTTTAGACCTGTAATGGACTTTGTTGGTAGAGCTATTTGCAGTTCGCTATTATGGCTGTTATTGCTTGTCTGTGTTCGTTTTCGCTATGATTCTCCTCGATTCTCTGCATCTGGTGGTGTTTGTTGGATTGGGACTGAACTTGGGGATTTTGTTTGGAAAGGACTGTTACATCTTTAGTTTTGATCTGATGGTGAATTTCATTGCTCTCTATCTCATATGTTTAGTTTATTGCTGTGTTGCCTTCTTGGTCGTTTGGAGTAGTCTCCCTGTCGGTATGTGGGGCGATGTCCCGCTGTTTGGGAGCTCCGTGACCATGATGAGTTGCTCTACGAGCGCTTATATCTCTTGGCCTTTTGGTCTGTTTGGTTTCTGTAGCGAGTAAAGGAGATTAAAACCGTGCCCCTTCATATTAACAACAGAGATATATATACAAGAGTTGGTTAAACTTTGCTAACAATAATTATGCTAAGAGACATTCACAATCAATCTATGATAACTAACTAACTATAATTAGGTAGGCTAACACTCCCCCGCAGTCGTAGCGGAAGGTTTCCGTACGTTGAGACTGTCTCGAAACTCATCAAAGAGTATATGTGGAAGCCCTTTGGTAAAAATATCAGCAATTTGGTACCGAGATGGAACATGTAGTACTCGAACATGGCCTTGAGCAACTTTCTCGCGGACAAAATGTATATCCATTTCGATATGTTTAGTGCGTTGATGTTGAACCAGATTGCCTGAGAGATAGATGGCACTAACATTGTCGCAATAAACGATGGTAGCCTTCTGAATCGGAAAATGAAGCTCAAGAAACAAATTACGTAACCAACATGATTCAGAAACTACATTGGCGACTCCTCGGTACTCGGCTTCGGCGCTGGAACGATAGAGAGTAGGTTGACGTTTGGAGGACCAAGATAGTAAGTTTTCGCCAAGAAAAACACAATAACCGGATGTCGAGCGTCGAGTGTCAGGGCAGCCACCCCAATCTGCATCGGTGTATGAAATGAGACTGGAAACTAATGATTGATAGAGTTGCAAGCCAAGGTCAAGTGTGCCTTTAATATATCGAAGCACCCGCTTTAAAGCGTTCATATGCACGACTTTAGGATTGTGCATGTGTAAGCATACTTGTTGAACTGCATAAGATATATCCGGCCGGGTGAATGTGAGATATTGTAATGCACCTGCTAAACTCCGATAATGAGTCGGATCGTCGAAGGGGGGATCCGAATCATGAGTGAGTTTGGTTTTTGTGTCAACAGGTGTATTAGAAGAATTGCATGTCGTCATTCCCGCTCTGTCGAGAATCTCCTCTGCGTATTTTGATTGACTAAGAAAGAGTCCGGAAGAATTTCGTGTAACTGCAATTCCCAAAAAATAGCTAAGAGGTCCCAAATCCTTCATAGCAAATTCTGAAGCCAGAAGAGACATAATAGACGTACGTAAGGCTGTGGATGATGTCGTCAAGATGATGTCATCAACATAAAGTAGAAGATAGGCTAGGTCGGGTCCTTGGTTGTAAATGAACAAGGAGTGATCAGATTTGCTATGAGCAAAACCAATGGTAGCGACAAACTCGGCAAACCGCTGATACCAGGCACGGGGTGCTTGTTTGAAACCGTAAAGCGACTTCTTCAATAGACATACGTAGTCAGGGTGTGTAGAATCCCGAAAACCCAGTGGTTGATGCATGTATACTGTTTCATTAAGGTGTCCATGCAGAAACGCATTTGTTACATCCAATTGGTGAATCGGCCAAGAATGACACAAGGCGATGCTAAGAACAGTACGAATAGTAGCGGGCTTTACCACGGGGCTAAATGTTTCGTCACAATCCACGCCAACCTGCTGAGACCTGCCATCACCTACAAGTCGGGCTTTATGCCGCTCAAAAGAACCGTCAGAATTTTTTTTGTGACGAAAAATCCACATAGAACGAATGACATTCACATTAGATGGGCGTGGAACTAAATCCCACGTATTATTTTTAAGAAGAGCATTAAATTTGTCGTTCATGGCGGATTTCCAATTTAGGTCGGACAAGGCAGCTTTGGGGTTGCGGGGAAGAGGTGATGGTGTGATTGAGGAAGAAAGATTGAATTGGCATTTGGGACGATAAATCCCATGCATACTCCGAGTGATAATAGTACGAGTGGGATTTAGTGGTAGGGATGGAGGACTGGTCGTAGTAGACTGCCTGGGAGTGGACGGTCTAGAGGAATTTTGGAGGGGAGAAGTTTGGAGGGGAGAAATTTTGGAGGGGAGAAGTGGGAGCGGCCCAATGGAAGAGGCCGGAGGCAGCTGGGCGGGCTCTGTGGTTGGTTGCGGCCCAAATACAGGGGCAATGGGCTTGGGAATTCGAAATGGGTTTGAATATTTGGATGCAAGGAGCTGTCCAGAAACGAGTATGACGAATTCGTGGAAGGATTGGTCTCAGCGAATGGGAAACGAGTTTCGTCAAAAAGGACGTGTCGAGAGATGATAATTCGTTTGGAAGAAATATCATAACACTTGTATCCTCTATGATTTGGTGGATATCCTAAGAAAACGCACGGAGTGGAACGAGCTTGGAGTTTGTTAATTGTTTGGGAGGGAAATAACGGAAAACAAAGACAGCCAAAAACTCGAAGGTGATCGTAGGAAGGGGCTCTAGAGTAAAGGATATCCGTGGGAGAATGGTTCTGAAGATTTTTGTGAGGAATTATATTGAGAAGATATGTGGCCATTTGCAAGGCATGATGCCAGAGAGTGGATGGTACTGAAGAGTGGACAAGAAGAGTTCGCATGATGTTATTAATAGCGCGGATTTTTCGTTCGGCTTTTCCATTTTGGGGAGAAGTATAGGGACAAGAGAAACGGAATTCAAGACCATTTTGTTGACAAAAGGATTTGAAGGCGTTATTAGAAAATTCTGTCCCATTGTTACATTGGAATGTTTTTATGGGTTTTTGAAATTGGGTTTGTATAAATGTGCTAAAGGCCGAAAAAATAGGAAAAATTTGCGATTTCTTGCCAATAGGAAAAGTCCACAAAAAATCACTATAGTTATCAAGGGCTATGTTTAGATGTGTTCACCTCTCCTTCTTGACCGCTGGTGGTTTCAGCTCCCCCCTTGACCGATGGTGGCTTCAGCTTCGTGATAGCCAGCCTGCGCATCGACCTGTTATCATCGGAGGATACATCACCTATTTGTGTTGGCTTTACTCCTCTTCGAGTCCGACCCCTTCCCCTCAGACGGGCAGGTTCGATCGCCTTAGCTCCCCAAGCGACCCTCCGCCTACTATGGCCTGAGGACTTGTCCTTTTCCCTTCTAACGCATTTGCCGGCTTGTTTCCTCTATTTGGTTGTATTGTGTCATTTGCATATGGTTTGTTTCCAATCTAATTATTAGGAGTAGTTGTTGTATTTTTGTTTTACTTCTGGTAAAACCTGCCTGTCTTGTACTTTTCTATTAATTAATATATTTTTTGATCTGGCTGGAGTCTGTTGACTCTATCCGTCTCATCAAAACAATGAATTTTTTTTATTTATCCGTCACTTATTGGAAGTGTTTGTATTTATATGACAGTTACCAAAATATTTGTATTTGTGAACTCAACAACTAAACTCGTCATTCTTAATGGTGAGTTTAGTTGTTTTATGCCTATCGTTGGGACACGGCGAATTTAGTGTTAATTTTTTTAGAAACTCGCCCGCCATTTCCAACGGCAAGTTTAGTTCAAAAAATTTCAATGAAGACTCGTTGTTCCCATCGACGATGACATTTATACTAGACGAGTTTAGTTCAAATTTTTCAATAAAGACTCGCTACTCCCAATGGCGATGACATTTACACTAGACTCGCTGTTGGGAACGACGAATTCAGTTCAAAAAAATTCTATGGTGTTTTTTAAAAATTCACTAAGTACAATAGAATATTTAACTCTCTGTGAAATTTCCTACATACTCGCCGTTTCCAACAGCGAGTCTAGTATAAATGTCCTCGTCATTGGGAACGACGAGTCTTCTTTCAAAATTTTGAACTAAACTCGCTGTTCCCAACAGCGAGTCTAGTATAACTGTCCTCGCCGTTGGGAACAACGAGTCTTTATTGAAAATTCTAAATTGAACTCGCCATTGGGAACGACGAGTTTTTCAAAAATTAGCACTAGACTCGTCGTGTCCCAACGGCGAGCATGAAACAACTAAACTCGTCATTGGGAACGGCGCGTTCAGTTGTTGAATCTACGAGCACAAATACTTTAGCTATCAGATGTGCAACGATAACGGCACATATATCTCAGTGAACTTTTCTTTCATGGCTTCCCAAGTGGCTATGGGTGCCAGACCTCGACCTTTACGGACATGTTTAAGATTTTTCCAACGTTGTTGAGCTTTACCAGTCAATTTCATAGTAACAAATTTAACCTTCAGGGCTTCACACATGTCAAATCACACAAAGTAGTGGTCTATGGCACGGATCTAATCGAGATAAGCTTGGGGTTCCATACATCCTTCAAAGTGGGGAACGTCAGCCTTAACGTTCTTTTTGTATTGTTCGTCAGGGTCACGATCTTGACGTCGATTGTCACGATCATTCCCTTGAGGGATCTAACGATTAGCATGAACCTCACAGGCAACAGTTTGATTTAATTCTAGTTTCTCAAGCCTCTGATTGATATTGGCAAGAGTTGTTTGAATGACAGATAGGGTAGCGGAAATATCAAAGTTGTCCATCTCAGTTCGGGAAGGGGCTCACTGAATTCTAGGGTTTGTGTGATGTGTGTTTACTGAAATTTAGGGAAACGTGTTCTGAATGCACTGAAGATTTTTTTTATAAATAAATTAATCTGAAGTGATCTAAAAGAACGAAAGAAAAAAAATAAAATAAAAAGACTCTAAACGATTCTAAATGAATGCAAAAAAAATAATGCCTAAATAATGCGAGAACTAGGGTTTTAAGAACTTTCGCTCTCATACCATAATGATGTAAACTTAACCCTAAATAGAGAATTTCTAGGAATTTTGAAGATTAAATTTACCAACACGTAATGTATATTAAGTTAGAAATTATAACTAATAACTGGGTTGATGGATTTTCAAAATGTGAAATAGTTTAACAAACCCAATTAAAAGTTCAACCCTATTAATCAACAGTAATACTTAATCGTTCTTAGCATGTAAGATATTCAATAAAGATTTGTACATTAATAGGCAAGTAGAACACACACTCTCAAAATTTGTGGACAACAGATAAATTGAATAATATTATAGAGATGATAAATCAGTAATACAAATATTTGAAAAGTGGAAAGAATATACCGGGTTCGAAGCAACTAACTTTAGATATTGGGTTGGCAGCAGTGATGGGGGTTTTCTGACGACGGCAAGAGGGCTTCGGTGATGGCTGACGGGCGGCAAGGAAGTAATGGGGGTGAGCAGCGACGGCGGTCGACGGGTGCAGGAGATCGACTTCGGGTGTCGATAGGTGCAGGAGGTCGACTTTGGGCGTCGATGGGTGCAGGAGTTCGACTTCGGGTGTCGAAGGATGTGGGCGGTGGGTCGAGGAGGTAGTAGGGGGGAAGGCAGTGCTGGAGGTGGCAATGATGGGGGTGGCAACGGGATGGGTTTCTCGAAGTTGAACGGAGAAGAAGAAGATAGAGCGGCGGGAGAGAGATTTGATGGGGATTAATTAGGTTTAGGATTTTTAATTTTGGGATCAGGGTTTTGAGATTTTAATTTGGGGATTTTGGGAGTAGTTTTAGAGTTTATCACAAATCCTAAAATTTGATCTCTATTGTATCACACAAAAGAGGGATGAAGAGCAGAACTCAACACAACAATTTTTTTAATCAAGAATTACATGACTTTTCATTAATCTAAAGGCTTATATATAAGCGCAAAATAAAAATCTTGATACAAATCTCAAAATATTGAAAAAATCTTAAAAATATTCTAATGTATAAAAGAAAAATGTGCAAATTGTACAACAACTATATATGGCTAAACCTCAAAATAAACTAAACAGAATTGATGTCCTCATCAATTATCCTTCGGAATAGACTAGATAATGAATCAAGCAATAATTTTAGTCATAATGCTGAAAACATGTTCATTTTGCAACAACTTTATAGAAAAGTAATAAAACATCCTTAAAAAATGTTATATAGACATTTCATAAACTGTATCTGTAGATAAAAGTGAATGGAATTGATTAATCCAGTTTGATCGGTTAGTACCTACTTTTTATAGGTGGATATAACCAAGCTAATTATATATTTGTGAATATTAAAACAGCTTCCATTCATATATATATATACACATAGTCTCATAGATAGGAGTTGATTATCTCATATTTAGTGATTATGAACACCAGGCGTGGCACCACACTGCTCACCTTGACTTTCATGTGGAATGGCCTTGGCTATTTACATTGCAAACCAAAATTATGATCAAGAAATTCACACAATCCAGATCATGCCTCAAAAATTAATTCTGCAGGCTATCAATAGCACCATCTAACCGCAGAAAAAGATCCACTATTTAATTCTCTTGCTGATAATCTCTCCGAAGCATCGGTGATGCATTTTTCAATGAACTGACTGACTCACTTCAGGGTCCTTCACCTTTGCAAGCAATGCAGGCTTGATTCCCTACACGACAACATTGGAGTACCAATTAACTAATGCATAGGCTATTGAGATGGAAGACCCACTGTCACACAAATCTAGTGTAAATTGAGATAGGATGTTTGTTTATTAATATAAGTGTAAGAAAACAAATCGATTACACTGCTGCTGCTGCTGCTGCTACTGTTCCACTGTAAATATCTCTATTCTCTAATCTATAATTTCTAATCTCTATATTATAATGGGAGAGTTGGGTTGTCATTTGTAGACAATTTATAATTTGTAAATATTCATTCAACCATCTAATCTGAACCATTTATTTTTTTTCTAGGAGTTATATTAACCATTAATTTACCCAATTTTTATTAGTCACCATAATATAAAGTATAGATTTATTTACGACATAATATTTAGAAAAATGTCACTCATATAAAATAAAAGTTTGTATCAGATCAGATTCGAGACAAGATTATGTCTTATTATTTACTAAATAAAAAAAATAGAAAAAATCGAATGTGTGTGTAGATCACTAGTAGTGACTATAAATAAAATGCATTCCAATGTGTGTTTTAAAACAAAATTCATATATTATCCTTCTTCACAAACCCCCAGTGTAATGTTAATTGAACATAGATAACAGATTTATAATAGACCTTTCCATGTATATTTTTATGTAATTAGATTCAGTAAAGTAGCATTTAAAGAATATTTTAGCCAATTTGAAAGCAGGATGCATATCCTAACAAAGCATAACAATGAATACATGGCCTTCGATGAACAATCAAAAATACAAGAAGACGGCCTTATTCCCAAATAATAATAATAATAATAATAATAGAAGCAGAAATCTGAAAAATTTATAAAATGTAAAGATATATATGCTAAATGCGGGCCGATGAGCTCTCCATATAATAGTGACTAGTATAATGTGTATGTGATGCAAATTTACAAAAGTATATTCATCTCTAATATTATAATGAGAGAGTTGGGGTTGTCATTTGTAGACAACCTGTAATTTGTAGATATACATTCAACCATCTAATCTCAATATTTTCAAGTAGAAGTTATATTAACCATTCATTTACTCAACTGTTGTTAGTTATCATAATTCCCTCAAAGTTCAAATTTATTTACAACATAATTATTTACAAAAATATCACTCATGTAAAATAAAAGTTAATGTCATTAACAATAATTTGTAAAGAGTATGTCATGAGTAAATGGAGGTCTCACGTTCGAGACTAGATTACGTCTTATTATTTTCTATATAAAAAATAATAACAATAATTAGGACGTGTATCACACGTGCAGATTACTAGTCAAATTAAATGAATATATATCGAATAAGAAAAGAAAGAATTTATATTTGAATGTTTTGATTTAGCCATTTAGGCTATACGTGCGATGCATGCTTATATTTGTTGGATATAGTTTGAACGTGTATTGCACGAGTTTGTTTGGTTACAAAGTTATGATGTGTTTGTTTACAAATCCCAACTCTCCTATCCCATTAAAATAATAGAGATGATGATAGATCGACCAGTAACGGTATAAAGTGCAAGCTATGAGCTCTTGTTGAATATAGTTTGAACGTGTATTGCACGAGTTTGTTTGGTTACAAAGTTATGATGTGTTTGTTTACAAATCCCAACTCTCCTATCCCATTAAAATAATAGAGATGATGATAGATCGACCAGTAACGGTATAAAGTGCAAGCTATGAGCTCTTGTTGAATATAGTTTGAACGTGTATTGCACGAGTTTGTTTGGTTACAAAGTTATGATGTGTTTGTTTACAAATCCCAACTCTCCTATCCCATTAAAATAGGAGAGATGATGATAGATCGACCAGTAATGGTATAAAGTGCAAGCTATGAGCTCTCCATATAATAGTTAGTACGATAAAAGATATTACTGAATGATCTGGATCAATATTTTTGTATTTCTTTTTTTTAACTCATATTACATTGTTAGCAACTGATCTATGTGACACCAAATTTATCATAGTTTCCTTCAAAGACACACACACAGATCGACTTGAAGCAACAAACAAACAAACAAACAAAACCAGCTGCTTCTACTTGGTCTTCCTCTTCTCAACCACATAGAAGAAAACCAGCGACAGCAGCGAGAACGCTGAGAAGCACCCTGCCGCAATGTCTAGGGTTTTGTGCCTTCCTGTGATCCCAACAATTTGGAACAGATTACTGCTCTTCTGGGTGTTGGTGGTCTGCCCGAATGCAACCTCTGTGCCACTGGCGTCGAGCAAATAAGCCCTCACGAAGTATATTGCAGATGGGACATTGCGTTCCACCAAGTAGTCGTAGCTGGAGTTGGATTTCTTGTAGGGGCTGTTTGTGATGACAAATTGGCAGGTCTTGTCCTTCTTCAGGTCGTCGACTGTTTTTCTCCAGCCGCGGTCTTTTTGGCTCTCCTTAGCGTAGCATAGCTTTACCTTCACCTTCTTGTAGGCAGCATCTGTATCTATACCATTACCTGCTGGGAAGCTCGCATTCAGGGCCCAGGAGACTCTGATCTTGTCCACTCCCGCTTTCAACACTGTATATATATATATATCGGATTAGCCAAGTACGTAGTTCTATGCTATAATGGAAAATCACTAAATGTCTCCTACTTGGTAATTACAAATGGCATGATCAAAAAATATGTATAGGAAAAAACTATTACTCTTATACATGCTATCATATGACAGAAACTTCGGAAAAATATCTCTAGCGAAAAATAACACAACTCTCTTGCTTGCTATCATCTTTGAACTTTACTTATCAATACTTTTCAAAGTCGGCCATAATCAATGGACTGTCCCATAGAGGATAAAAGTTAGATACTAATATAGGGAAATTTATAATTTCTCGACCAAAATATATAGCCCCTAAATGTCAAATAGTGCCCATATAAATTAGGGATTGATACTCAAACACTGAGTTTTAGCAGCAAGGTTGCATCCCTTACCTTGGTCTTGCTTGGGAGATGCAGAGACTACAAGATTCCTCTTGAGTGAGGAGAAGAGCACACCAGCTTCTACAGTAGACCCAACAAAGGAGAAGAAGAACAGAATGAGGAAGCAAAATCTTGAAGATGAGAAGAGACCAGCCATTTTTTCTTAATCTTGCTCTAGGAAAGAGAGTACACTTCAACCTTCCTTGTTTAGGGAGGTGTTCCTGTTGTTTGTAGACAGGTAACAATAAGCATATATATACCAATCATAATCCCAAAACCAATGACAATAGTGAAAAGCCAGATTAGTCTCGAGATTAACAAAAGTCGGAGAATGAGTCAATAAAGGCCTTTCGGCCAAGGGAAGGGCTTAACGTTAGACCATCTGCAGTCGTTCCTATATTTCCAAAATTTGAAAAATATAGAAAACGAACCACAGTTAATCACTGCAGTCGTTTTTTATATTTTTAAATTTTGAAAAAAAAATTATTACGGTAGGCTTCTGTATTTGAGAGATGATATAAAAAAAATTCAAATATAGGAATCGGCACATCATCGTGCGTCCGATCTAAAATAAATTTCTCGGACGCAAGATGATCTTGCATCTGAGAAATTTAAAATAATAAAAAAACGGACGCAAGATCAAATTTTTTAAAAAAATATTTCGAATGGAAGATAATTTTGCTTTTGATTAAAAAAAATCCTGAAGGAATAGGATGCAAAATGATTTTGCGTCCGACAAATTTAAAAAAAAAAAAAAACCAAAAAACAGATCGGACGCAACACCTCGTTGCATCACTTTTTTTGCCTCCATTTTTTCTTTTTTCTTCTTCTATGGAATATAGCCTATATAATTATTGATGCATATAAACTTACTTTTAGATTGGTTTGATTATTTGATCAAGGGATGAGATTGAATGGACCTGCAGAAATTATTATATATTCCTATGCGTACAATTTTTGTTATAAAAAATTTGTGGTGGACTCAAAAAAAAATTATTTTTATAAATCAATGGCCGAGATTCAACAGCAAAAAAATCATCCACCATTGGACTCAAATTTTGGGTTTCAACAACTACAAGCCGAACTCAAAATTCCTATTTCTAAAACCCAAATATAGAAATTTTGAGTCTAAACGACTAGAGATGCTCTTAGGATTTGTTGATACGCTACACGAGTACGAGGCTTTGAAGAATAAGAAATGAGACAACAAACAAAGAGCACAACAACAACAGCAACAATGCAGGTTTGAGCAATAGTCAGGCTGCATTTGACAGACAATCGACTGCCAAGAGAGGTAGTCGACCGCAACCTACAACCGAGCTCTCTGACTTGCTTGAGTCTCAAATAGTGGACTGCATATTGCAGTAAATCGATCACAACGACACATATTCGAGAACTTAGTCAACGGCGGAGATTCAATCTTTTGTAATCTTATATATATTGTATGATGTACGATTCTAGGGTTATTCCAACACTGTTCCATCAGGAAAAAAAAAAGATTGAGCAGCTGTTCTTGAGAGAGGAGAGTGGTGATAAACCGTACACCTTGATGGTGATGTTAAGGGATTTCTACCGAAACCCCCCTTAGGATCTTGTTGAGTTATTCAATGCAATCAACACAAACCACATAGCACATATGAGATCATACCAAACACACCAAAGCACACACAAATTTGTTCCGGTTGGGACTTTCGCCTTAATCCGAGGGAGAAGAAACCCAAGATGTTATTCAACTAGAGAAGATACAAGAACATTACAATTCTCACCACGACCCTCTCTCAAGCCTCACCAGCAAATACTAGTTGTTTACAATTAGAGAAACTCTCAAGCTTTGCCTTCAATGAAGTAATCTAACTCTTGGCTCTCAATGGAGACCAATAACAACAATATATAGAGATCTAGAGAAAACCTAGTTTGATGTCTTGATACAATAGCCTTTGGATATTCCTGAAGAGATAACCCTACGATAAGAGCCGTCAGATCTGACTTGAAGAGCAAGTTGGGCTTCTCACGAATCACCAAGATCCGACCTAAATTATTCATCAGCACCGCGCGCGGTCGTCCGCACCTTAAGGTCGATCGACCGTCCCCCTATCGGGAACTTATGCAGAGTTGGGCGGTCGACCGCACCCCATGTACGGTCGACCGCAACTCCATCTGATGCTACAGTTGCTGACAGTTTTCCTTGCTTCACTCCATCTCCAATCGTCTCGATTTCTCTATCGTCTCATCGTCTTCTTATCCAACATAGTATGCAAGACATAAACCCAACAATCTCCACCTTGGATTGCATACTCATGAATCCACACTTGTGTGATTTAAATCCTTCTAAACTCTTTTCCTTCTGTTCTTGCAAACAACTCGTTTCAATGGCTTCCTCTGCTAGTCTATCTCCACCTGTTTTTCTCTCGCTGTATGTCCCCCTCAAGGGCATACCCCAGTAGATGTAATCATAGAGGTGCCACCCTCCATACGAACTCCACCTACCTCAAGGCTCTCTCTATCTTCCGATGATATTCGAATATCGCAGTCTCGCTCGACTGACTCTAGTGACGGCATACTAGATGATGCTTTAGGAACAATGGGCTTCGAAACACTTGCGCAAGTTTTTCTGTTCCTCCAAAGCTGGTAGAGGTTGTGCTGACCCTGATCAATCCCTCTCTCACCCTTCATCACCTCACGACAACTTTTCCAAACTGAACGAACTCCACCTAGATTTGTGTACCTGCAGTCCCGAGCTTCTAGAGTTCTCATAGATATAAGGCTCCGCTTCATCAAAGGAATATACATGCCCTCCTCTAGTGTGTATCCCTTTCCGTTTGTCATCTTCGACTTATTTTTTTTCTCACCCCTTACTTCACAAGTCTTATCAATCTTCGTTTCTACACAACGACATGAGACAAACTTGTAAGTAGAAATCATTATTTCACAAATCTTATCAATCTTCGTTCTCACACGGCGACATGATGCAAATTTGTAAGTAAAAACTCTCTCTCTCTCTCGGAGCAAACTTGAGAAGAACTAACCGAATCAAAAAAACAACCGGAATTCACATCTAAAGAACTTGAAACAAAAGCACTGTTTAAGCTATCACCTGATTCAGCGGCACTGAAATGCCCTTCTGGCTCAACCACTTACAACAGTCTCTCATGTAATGCCCAATCCCTTTGCACTGGTGGCCACGGACCTTACTCCTACATACACATTCCCTTCTAATCAAAGTACAATTCACCTCCAAGCTACTCATAGAAGTTGACACCGATTTCTGACTCTCCTTCCTAAGTGCATCCTCCTCCAATCCCTTGATCATACCTGCTATGAAAAACTTCTCCTTAGTATATTTCTCATCTAACACGATTATTATGTTGGATGAATTTGGTGATGAATATATCGAGTTGGAAACTCTTAGATCATCTGCGTTGAACGCCCTCAGTTTAGATAACTCCATATTGAACTTCACTTCATGATCTAGAAGAGTGGTACTTTTCTTCATTGAGAAACCCCACAACTTTCTTCGTTGGTATATCTGACCCTGTGATGACGAACCCGAGTAGTCAGTTCTGAATCTTGCCCAACGACTCGCCGTGCTTCTCCTATACCTGACTTCGCTCGTCGATGACAACCGGATTAAACCCAAGGCTCCTGAACATATCTTCTTCCACTTCTCCTGCTTTGTGCCAATTTGTCTCCCTTTATCTCCTTCTAGGACTAGATCCAAGTTTTGTTGAACCGAAGCTTCATGTATGTCCACCTTCAAGAGATCAAAGTTGATCTTGCCTTTGAACCGCTTGATTTTCGTGATTTGATCTACCATCATCTCCAAGGAACTTGAACAAACCCTTGAACCCGAAGCTCTGATACTAATTGTTAGGGATTTCTATGAACCCAACCCCCCCCCCCCTCCCCCCCCCTCCCCTAGGATCTTGTTGAGTTATTCGATGTAATCAACATAAACCACCTAGCACATATAAGATCATACCAAACACACCAAAGCACACACAAATTTGTCCCGGTTTGGGCTTTTGCCTTAATCCGGAAGAGAAGAAACCCAAGATGTTATTCAACTAGAGAAGATGCAAGAACATTACAATTCTCACCACGGCCATCTTTCAAGCCTCACCAGCAAGTACCAGTTGTTTACAGTTAGAGAAACTCTCAAGCTTCGCCTTCAATGAAGTAATCTAACTCTTGGCTCTCAATGGAGGCCAATAACAACAATATATAGAGATCGAGAGAAAATCTAGTTTGATATCTTGATACAATAGCCTTTGGATATTCCTGAAGAGATAACCCTATGATAAGAGCCATCAGATCTGACTTGAAGAGCAAGTTGGGCTTCTCACGAATCACCAAGATTCGACCCAAATTATCCATCAGTGCCGCGCACTGTCGACCGCACCTCATGGTCGGTCGACCGTCCCCCTATTGGGAACTTCTGTAGAGTTGGGCGGTCGACCGCACCCCATATACGGTCGACCGCAACTCCATCTGCTGCTACAATTGCTGATTGTTTCCCTTACTTTCACTCCATCTCCTATCTTCTCGATTCCTCTATTGTCTCATCGTCTTCTTATTCAACATAGTATGCAAGATATAAACTCAACAGGTAAGATATTGAGTGACTGTAAATCTGTTTCTCTTCATATTCTCTATCGCATGAGTGCCTCTGCATGGAAAAGTAGTTATTGCATTGGGTGAAATTCGATAAAAATTTCTTGTGTTTGTGAGTAGCTTTATTTGTGTTTCTTTAATTCTATTATTACTTGTTTGTGTCTAGAGTTGGGTATTGAACTCAAACACTTAATATTAATAGATAGTTAACTATTATCTATACATATAAGGGTGACTGAGATATTAAACCTATATCGGTCAAGTACAGTTGATGATGGTTGTACATTGATCATATTCACAACCGATATAGCATCTGCAAGGTATTAGATTTTTTATTTTGTCACAGGTAAGATTAAGTGAAAGCAAGGAATTAATTAAGGGAATATAACATTCAAATAGTTATTATCATTTCTTGTTGGAATTATAAAATGAAAAAGACAGCTTAGTATGATGAGGTTGGGTAAGAAGTAGACAGATAGATGGAAATAGTGGGAAAGATACAGTGGACTTCAAAATGGCCCTGGGAGATGGTTAAAGGACAAAAAGGAATTAGGTTGACTTTATGTGAATCAACTATAATGCAAGAACAAAATCCTATGTATTCGAGATAGATTTGCTCGTCCCTGTTGATAGATTCCCACCATTCCAGTATTTGTTAGAGAATATAATGTATTTTGTTTAAATGCTTGTATGTTTTGTCATTTCTCTTCTTTTATCGCATCCCCTATGCTCGGGATGGAGTTATGTACTTTAATTATGTTGTAGGAACTTGTATTTGGTTCAGTAATCTGAGTTTATTTTATTAATCTCTTATTAATGAAACAGGGTGGTCATACTCCACATTTTCTTCACACAAAAAAAAATCCTATGGTGCGTGCACTACAGCGTCTCTGTACGAAGAAATCTGCATCGTCAAATTGGGGGGCACGCATCTTAAGACCGATCGTCTCTCCCTACTGCTTGAATTTATGGCTCGGTTATGTGTTCGGTAGTATCATCTTCTTTTTTAGTTGTTGAATGCCATGAATTTTACGAAATTGGATAACTCAAAGCGAAGTCCACTCTGTGAACAAATGCTAGATTGTTCCTCTAGTTATATTTTCTTCTTTGGCTACTGTGTTGTATTGTTAACTCGTAAATTATATCGTGCTCAAAGCAATAGTCAACTCTTTGTATACATTGACCAAAGGATAAGGACAAACTCAAATTTTAAATTAAAGGGACATATCTGCATAAGTTATCATTGGTTTAAACTATATATACATAATGGTGACGTGCTTCGACCAATGGGAAGAGGAATTTTTTCCCAAACTGTCCCATTTTTGAAAGTTTTTTCCTAACTGCCTAATGCAGTTTGTTTTTGGGAGGCGTGTGGATGCACCAGGCGTGAGTTCGTACTCAATTTGTATTGAAGGAGGAGACTCCTATGCAGACGACCCTCGACTGGACGAACGGTACTGGGGTAGGCGGTATTAAGGTGGAGGCTGATGCTCGGCTCGGATCTTTGGGGCTCGGATTCGACGGTCTCGTGTACCTGCAGACGGTCTCGGAACACCGGGGTTGGTCCCGGTGGCAAACCCTCCGACGATCTAGTCAGTCACTAAGGGAGAGTAACAGTAACTAGGGTTTGAATGGAAAAGTTTTGATTACCTGAATCCAGGGGGAGGGTCTGGTATTTATAGGGGATGCCAACCGGGTCTGGGCCCGTTTGGGGCCGGATCTGGACCCGGTTGCCCAAGTGGCTGAAGCGGTGGAAAACCGGACAGTATAGGGCTGACGTGGCAGACGTCGGGACGGTTTCCGGGCTAACGTGGCAAAGGTCCGGGCGGTTTTCCGACGCTGACGTGGTGGATCCGGAGGATCAGGAAGAGCGCGTATCCTGAGGGGATCATGTGACCCAGGACGGGCCACGTTATTCCTGACCCATATCACTGTCCAACTTTTTTTTTAATTCCCAAATTGGCTCACTCGATTTTCGAAAAACCGAGTTTAGTTAAAACCGAATCTTAGTCTTGGTTTTTTCGAAGAGTAACACTCGGTTTTCGAAAAACCGAGCGAGTTTTAACGAAAACAGAGTGGATCGTTTTGATAAATACTTTCGAAAGTGGGCCAGTTTGGTAAATACTTTCAAAAAGTGGATCATTTTGGTGACAAGTTCCTTTGCTTTACAGAGTGCAGGTTTCGATATCGATAGGATGCTGGTTGGCAAGGAAGGAGGTGCTGGCTGAGGAGGGGATATCGAGGTTGGGTGGATACGAGATGAGTCATTGTGGGTGGAGAATAGAATACAAGGGATGCATTATTTGTATTCGAGTGGAGGGACTCCGAACTGAATCTATCTCTATCTCTACTACTATAAGGGGAGAAGGCCTTTGTCCATAATCCAATCCGTACAGCGCACATGCAGGTAAATTTTTTTTGCCCTTTTCATTCCCCCAATTTTTCTCCACGTGCAAAGCACGTGCATAATCCTAGTATAATAAAACACAAAGAAAGCTATCAAGTGGCTCTTCTTCAATTCCCCAAAAATTAAAGGTCCAGATCTAATCGCAGAAAATATATTTCCCCTTCCTAAAGTTTCCCCCAAAACTCAAATTCAAATCCCCCACCCAAAACAACTCCTATATTCATTTAATTATTATATTTCCTCTCTCTCTCCCTCCCTCTTCTATTCAAAAATTAAGAAAATAAAAATTTAAAAAAATTTAAAAAAAATTAAAAATTAAAAACCTAAAAAATAAAAAATTTAAAAACTTTTAAAATAATTTTTAAAAAAACCAAAAAAAATCATATAATATGTTTTTTGTCGGATTCCCAAAATTTTCTCATATAATATGTTTGTTACTTCAATTAATTTGTTGGACCTCTAAAACTATTTTATATGATCAAATAAGGTGCACCGTTCCGAAGACGTACCGTAGGCACGTTGCAATGGGGGAACCTAGTACTACTATTAAAAAGCACGCAATTTTGACAAATAATGTATAAATTCCTTCTGTTTCTTCTGTTCACAATGGAACTATTTAAGAAGTAATACTGTATGTAATTACAAGAATGCTATAAGTAATCTAAGTTGTAGATAATTCAGTACTTAGATGGTTAACATGCATCAGTCTTCTCAAAACCTACATACTTTTTATATATAACAAGCGCATAACGGAATAATTAGAAACTTAAAAGCTGCGGTTCATAAAAAGAGCCCATAATTCATTTTATCACCTTTTCCTCCTTCAGATCTTTATGTTTAGTTTAGTTTGTACCTTTTCCTGGACCTATAAAGAAAAACAAAAAAGCAAACTTGTATAAGCTACTGTTCTCCAATAATCCAAACATTAGCATCTGTTATAAGGTTTTTCATACTTGCAATTTTTTCTTCTAAGTGGAGACTACAAGTTCTCGAAAAACAAAATAACCTATGCCGTTATTCCAAATAACGGCATGCAATTTTTTTTTCAAACAGATGCCGTTCTTCCCATGCCGTTATTGGGAAGAACGGCATGGAAATAACCTATGCCGTTTCTTGCTGACGTGTCCTAAACAAGGACATATCGCTAATTGTTTTGGGAAATGGGGTAGAGCGCTAAATATTTTAAAAAAGTGGGGTAGTACGGCAAAATCTTCTGCAGATGCTCCCTTGAAGATACTGCAGTGTTCTTTTCTTCAAATGTTTTTCAATTCTTTTTATGCATTTTTTTATTTTATGGAGATTTAGAAGATATTTCAGGGCCTCTGCAGTTCATTATAAGCCAAGGGTACAGATATAGGAATTCATGACACGAAATAGATATGCGTGTTCTACACTTTCGAGTCCTAACCAAGAGTACACTGAGACAGATGTAGAGCAATTTAATCGGTGTGCAACGAAAAGCCTTTAGACGCGAGTTATGCGACAACCGATCACAATGAACAACCAAACAATATAGACCACACTAAACACAAACAGCATATAACCCGAGGGATAATTAACCAAGATATTATTCAACTAGAAATAACACGAGTTAATAATACTCTCACCAATTTTGGTACAGCTGTTATGCTTAATATGAATAACAACCGTGCACAAGATTTTTTCATAGAAATGGTGGTGCTTAATATAAATTTCCTTTTCAGAGTAGAATTACCATCATCACCATCATCATCACCATATGGAGTTCCATGCCGAAAGAAAGACCTTCCAAAGCATTTTAGAACAAGAGAAAGAACAAGAAGATCAGACCCGGAAAACCATTCCTATGCAAAACCTAACCATAAGCCTCCTGAATCCGAACCAGCTCGCCATTGTGCCTGAAGACCATTATCACCTTGGATCATCTCCCCTCTCCAAAGAGCTTCCACTTCGATTTCCTCTTCAATCCTCTACCACTGTCTTGCCATTCTCCATCACCAAGATGGAAATGTCATCTCTATTGCTGTCTCAACAGGTGACCGAGTTCGTGTGTGGAAACAACCAGACTTCGTTTCCAAAGGCTACATCCGAACTCATCATCGCAAAATATCCACCATGCTTGCCTATAACAACACCCTGTTCACCGCTCACAATGACCATGTCTATCTTCCCCCACCAAGAAGCTCGCCAGGGACGACGGATGGGTACATCAACATATGGGAAAAGGAGGAATCTGTACGTGTCTGCGGAGGACGACATTGATTAGTGGGTCAGAAGATGCGACGATCAGGGTGTGGAGGATGAATGAAAACTTGGGGCCGGTGAAATGCCTAGCTATGAACATGGGAACTTGTTACTAAAAATGACCCACTTTTTGAAAGTACTTACCAAACTGACCCACTTTCGAAAGTATTTACCAAAACAACCCACTCGGTTTTCGAAAAACCGAGTTTAGTTAAAACTCACTCGGTTTTTCGAAAGCAGCAAAAAACCGAGTGTTACCCTTCAAAAAATCTAAGACTAACACTCGGTTTTTCGAAAACCCGGGTGAGTAGTTTTTCGAAAACCGAGTGAGGCAGTTTGGGAATTTAAAAAAAATTAGGACAGTTTGGAAAAAAAACTTTCAAAAAGCGGGGCAGTTTGGGAAAAAATTCTGGGAAGAGTTGATTCTATTTCTAGAGCTTGCAGTGGCCCCCACTCTAGAATCTACCTAAACCTATCATCCTTGTCAGCACAAGTATCTATAACATTGTTGTTGCACATAAAGATAAAGTCCAGGATGATGAAGATTCTATGAACAATTGTCTATAGATTCGCATATATAGATCGCCCGTTGATATCCGTTGGACGCATGGTGGGGCAAACATCGGGCAGCACTTGACATATGATCTATTGGAATCCAGATAAGTGTTAACCTCAATGCATTTGGTAGCTAGATCTTGAACACCAATCGTCATAGGGAAATGTTTAGGTAATGAGAGAGACACTAATCTTCTCACGTTTATAGTGATAGAGATGCTGTGCAATCCGAGTCGAGCCACACAGTCACATATTCACATACTCTTCTAGCCTCCTCGGTTTATAGTGATACAGAGACGACACCGACAATTAACTCATGATAAGCATGGATTCAATAAGGTTATATAGCAATTATCTGTATATAAACAAACCAAATGCTCTAGTATCGATCTTTCATAAAACTAAAATAAGAAAATCAACAAATCGTGTACCTTTATCTCTGACAATTGCGATATAACCTTGCTATAGAGGTTCAAATGGCTACGAGCAGACATACCTCCTCTTTCATCAGAGAGCTAGCTCATAAGGTTGTAGCTTCAGATTTTGAAGATTCTTCAGAGGTATTGAAGCTTTTCATCAGCGTTAACCAAAGGCATTATCGCAGTCTTCTCTCTGATCAAATTCAAGACCTTCAAACTGAAAATGCAAAAGTCCTCTTCGACTATGATGCCAATTCACTTGTCTTCATCTACAAAATCTTTGTTAGAATATAAATACATAGCCCTTAACCGTCATTGTAACTTCAAGTTTTGGTGGCTGCAGGGATTTTTCAGATGGTATCAAAACAATCATAGTTCTAACCCCACTAAAAACATATTAGAGACGGGCTAGAAAAGTACATAATACAGTACACAAGTGTTCAAATATAAATATAAAACCTTCACCCTCGTGATTGAAATAAATATTTCTGCAGTTATAGAGAATTTTATGCTTAAGTCGTATATCCATAAGAGGACACTGCGCCACATAAATTGCGCAAAATCAATCTTCTATTTTCTTCCATTCAACTTAACAAATTAACCATCTATCATTTTTGTCTTATTTCCTCCACTCCATGCCCTTTACATCAAACCCTTCCTCCTTTTTTCTATATCAAGTACAATTCTATCACTCTTCCCAATTTACTTATTATTTTTCTCCGTTGGGCATACCGAAACCATCTCCATCGCTTCTCCCTCTTATACTATCCTCCAAAAAACTACCTCTAACTTCATAGATTCATCATTTAATGTTTTATCTTTAAATTGTTATTTCGCCCGTCCACTTCAATGTCCTCGTTTCAGCTACACTTACCAAAGAAATATTAGTACGAAAGAAAATAATATTTCAAAATTAAGTTGATAATGGTTATTGCTGAGACTACAAGGTTAGGACAATATTGTTGTGATGTTGGCAGCAAAATAACAAATAGCAAATGATAAATTTTATAATATGAGCATGTAAACATATTAAACAGAAATTTGAAAATAACAAGTTATAGAATCTTGATGCAACCCTAAGATTAATTATTATCAGAAACAATAGGATTAATAGATAAACACTAGTCTGAATTAAGATTATGCATACAAGCGGATATCAATATAGATAGTCCTCCATCTTGGAATTGAAAGTACATTAGTATAGACATTATATGAAACCAAGCTAATCAGATTGAAAAAATTAGGAGCAAGATTGGAACATGTACCCTTCAAGAAGTAAACACCATCTCTATACTCGGCATTCTGTCCGTACCTTTCAGATGCAACCCATTTTCATAAACATCCACATGTCCAAATGCATCTGACCCTGGAGGGCACTCCAGAGCTGCCTCAAGAACGCGGTGATGAATCCCAAAAGAATCAACTGAATATCCCCCTGTATGATCATGCCCGCCAAAACATGCCTTCACACACGAATATCGATGCACCACTTCCATAACCTCATCATAGTTACACAAAAGTGACTCTGGCCCTGCAGCTCCAGGGTCCAGAGGAAGGTGGCAACAAACAATCACTTTCTGCTCTTTTACAGTCGAATCTTGAAGGATTTTGTCGAGCCACTCCAATTGCTCCTTCCCAACACCCCCATTGAACATCACAAATCTCTTTTCCAGTCCATGCAACCCCAACAGACTGTTTTTGTTCAGATTTGGGTTTTTTTCATGTAATAAATTCATAGCTAGTGAAGTTTTTGGGTGATCCTCTGGCCAGCCAATGGCACTGATATCATAAGCATCCAATACAATGAACCTGTTGATGGGGAAGGAGAAAAAGGGAGTAACTTAAAAGAAGAGAGAAACATCCAAGATGGGAGAGAGCAATTTATTCATCAATTTTCAATCAGGAAAGACAAAGTTGTTTTCTCAATAATAACCTGGCCTTTTGATGGGCTTTTACCTTACTTTCCTTTCGACAAACATAGAACAAGAAGAAAATAAAAAGGCACATTCAAAAGATACTAGCATCATATAATTATTTTTTATATTCTAGTCTAATATCATCTTGTTTACAATAAGGATTCAATAAGAAAGAAAGAAAAAAATGTATCTAAATACTTGAAATACCAGTCAAATTTTTCTATAATACCTGTAATCGGAGATTGGGGAGAAATCATAGTAAGCATTGCCATCGGATGAGGGTATATTGAGCAATGGTGTGAGTTTATCACGATGGAGGTTGTAGAGGCAGTGGTTGCCAATCAAGTGATAAACTGGAGAAGGGTAATTCTCGAATTCCTCGAGGACTCTGTGTAGTGTCGATAGGGACTCGTCCTTAGGGCAGTGACCATCAATTATGTCACCAAAGTTAATTGAGAATTTTAGATTGAGGTCTTTCCAGTTGACGACTGCTCTTTGCAAGACCTGAATGCTGTGTCGATAATAGCGGGGAATGCCAAGGAATGAGTGCCCGTCAGGGATATCCGCATATTGAACGTCGGTTATGACTCCAAAAGAGAAAAGTGGTTGCTTCATGCCATAAGCCAAGGCCATCATAACATATCAGATCACTTCATAGACGAATAAACGAAGAGATGAGTAAGGCAGTAGTGGGAAAAGATAACTGGATGCGGAAATGTTCATGAACAATAAAATTACTTTTAAGAAACCTCCCTGTTTTAATATAACCCAACAGCAACCAAAAAAAATTTTAAATTTTAAATTTTAAAAAATAAACATTGACGTCTATATATAACCTTGTAAAAACTTTAGTTTGTATAATGAGATATCCTCAGAATGGACGAAATTGTCATAATTATATGAAAGAAGTAGTGGTATCTTGGATGGATTTGAGCTGAATGATAAATCTTGTATAGAAAGATATCAAGTAGCCCATGATTAAATGTAATAATAGTTTACTGTTATTAGGATTATTCCATCTCTCGAAAGAAACAAATACAAATGAGTAGCTGATATGCAAAATTCTGGTTACATAGAATGATAGAATGCATAAACAGTGTGATGGTTCCGGGTGTTCCACACCATAACAATCCCAATCATTTTTTATTATAAGATCCATTACTTACACCTCAGAAGAACCGAAATCTGGTTTCATTACATACACCTAATGTGTAAGCGTTGCAACTTGTCCAAGTTTAGCTTCATATGCGCTCAACCTTAGACCTATACTGTTTGAAAATACTAAAAGCAATCTACGAGTTGTCTTCTATTTCTGTGCTTCTAAAATGACAATAGCTCTCTACTTGAGCAAAAAGTGGGAGGTTTATCCATCCCTTTCCCACTTTACTCTCAACATTTAATAAAGGACAAATATTTCTAACAAAAAGCACACCGAAAAGTAAGTACTATTAGTAAACTTACTCTATAGATTCTAGATAAAACTATCAGAAAAAACTTAATTGTTGGTGAATATCACTAATAGCAGAATAAAATGATAATAACATATATCTCATAAAATGACAGTATAAATAAATCTGGCAAGTCATAAACATGCAGCTTTACTATATAGTAAAGCTTATAGATTTTTTTTAAAAAGCTCAATTTAAGCCAAAAGAGAAAATGACAAGAAAAATAAGTACTTTTACAATCCAATCTCTTTAACTGAGGGAAAATCTGAACAAATATAACCCCCAAAAGAAAAGTGTCCTTACAACCCAATTTTTTTAATTGAGGGGGAAATTTTTGAACAAATATGAACTATCTTGAAGATTGATTCACATGAGCTTTTCTATAATATTCCAACTACAAGGAAATGTGCCATTAGAAGTACTCATTTGTATGTCGCCCTCTTTTTTGGTACAAAACTACTACCATGAGCGTTATTTTGAAGATTATACTTACAGTTCAGTCAGTGCAAATAAATCAATCTACATCTCAAGGGAGATGTTGTTCTATAAAAGAAACACGGATCCTCATTTTCAAAACTATTGACATAAAAGTTAATTTTATTGTAAATAATACAACAAAAAATTACTCGGATTGTAGACTAACCTTCCGGATAGATATGACAGAGCTAAAAAAAAAGTTAGCTACCCTCAACGTTCCCTTGCTATATATTTTGTTAAAATCCCCTGACAAGGTTAACTAGCACTATCTCCATGTTATACATCATTAAAATTCCGTGTCAAGGATACCTAGCATTGCCCACCATGCTCTAAATTAAAGGGAGGTTGAATCATATGTTCTTTCTCTCTCTAATTTAAGGATCAATGAAACTCTAATCATAATCTCTCATAAAGGAAATGTACATGAAATACAAGATATACTTAATGTCTATGACTTTGGACGGCACCGCTCATTAGGATTGTAGCAATCCCTACCTTGTCCAAATCTTTCTTGGGCAAAAAAATTTGGTGCTAAATAGGAGAGGGATATGTCAAGTCGACAACTATTATATAGGAATAGGCTAAGGCAATTATGAGTCTGGGTTTTGGAGAGGAGTCTCCAAAGCATTTGATCCCTTTAGCAGCTGCACATCCTCATTCATTGGAAATGATACGTCTACAAAATTTTGGTGGGACTGTTGGTGCGGAGCGCACCCATTAAACAACTTGTTCCCGGATCTGTACGAGTGCCTCTCCCAACCGCATAGCTCGTTAGCGAATACATGGAAAATAGGTTCATGGAAGCCTACTTTCAAATCCCGTCTAAGACAATCACTTCAACTTAGGCTAGAAGAGCTTCGTCTTTACATCTCCAGAGTCTGGTTAAAATGTACTCACGAGCTAGATCGCCACGCTTGGGAATTAGAACGTAACGGCAACTTCTCAGTTCGCTACACCGAATCCATTCTCGGGGATGTACACCGCCCTAGGTGACTATTGTATGGAAAGCAAAAGCTCCGCTCAAGGTGAGGATATTAGTGTGGTTCGTCCTCACCAACAGTATCTTGGCAAGGGAGAACCTTGTCAAAAGACAACCGAACATCGCTACGAATTGTGGATTCTGTAGCGCCAATATAGAGTCCACAAGCCATATGTTCATAGAATGTCACAAGAGCAAAGCAGTATTGATAGAAGTTCTACGAGCTCTAGGAACTAATGAGTACCCAACTTCTTACGAGGAGTTGTGGTTACTGGTTAGGACCTAAGTTCGCATCCATTAGGAGAGTGATGAGGAAAGTGTGGTTCATTGTTATTGCCGCGGCGACATGGGTATTATAGCTAGATAGAAATAATTTTTACTTTCGTGGAACAAGTAATATTATTTATGGTAATCTAATTCAGATCGTGCCTTTTATCTCCTTATGGAAACAAACAGCTGATACATGGCCGTGGGGACGGATATCCAGGGTCATTCATGTGGAGGAGTACGCAAATGAGGAGATAGAAATTGGACCGACTATCGAGTAGGATCCCACCCCCCAGGATTGTTGGAGGGATTTTCTATTTTTAACATTCATGTTGTTTTTACTTTTCATTTGTTCCCACCCTCCTAGGAATGTTGGAGGTTATCATGCTTTATTTTCGGCTTGTTCTTGTACTTGTACTTTTTTGCCCAAGCTCATGGGTATGTTTCGTTACAAAAATTTCTTATTAATAAAACAGGTGGTTATGCTCCACATTTTCTTCTATACAAAGAAAATTTATGAGTCCAGGTACAAAGGTCAGAGACATTTTCCCCTAAGCTCTAAAAAAACTCATACTGGATTTGGTGTGAGAATGTACTCAAGACTGAGGATGACCTCGTCCTAGCGACGTGGAGGAATCTTCCGACTGTCTTTATAACTAACTCTGTTGATACTCCACAAATCTTCCAGCTTACCGCCATAAATACCATAAGTTTATACCTTTATGCCATCAACACTAATGACTACGACAAAGAATTTATTCTCGTTGGGCTCTTAGCTAGTGATGATGCTCATTTCGGTGTGGGTGCAAACTAATGATATGTAGATTTTTCTTGAAACAGTGAAAGCAAACCTGCTGACTTTTTGCCAATGTGAACCGTTTCTTGACGCTGCCACTGACCTGCAAAAAAGTTCGAAACACCGAGATTGTTCCCGGCGACGAACTCTCCAACGCTCAAGTCAGTAATCAAGAAGATTATGAAAAAGCTTTTGTAGAGAAAATACTGATTACTTTTTTCATGGTGGGAGTAGAAGGGTATTTATAGTCATTTTTGGAAACAGTTTCGAGATAATTATTTATCTCTACTTCCCGGTGTTTTTGGATAAGAAACAGAGTTTAAACCGTTTCACGATAAGAAATTTGGTTTAAACCACCTCTTAGAGAAAATCATGAATTTGAATTACTCTTTAAATTAGCTGGATTTATTATAATAAGTTCACCCTAACCCAGTAAGGCAGACCCGTTTTTGGGTATTGGGCTTGGAAAATACTCAGTTTCCGTTTTCGGACCCGTTTATAGGTGAAATTATCGTTTTACCCCTGAGAGCTTTGAGATTTGTGCCCCGATTTGAACGATCTCGATTTGGTTCTATTTCTAGCCATATCACAAGCCCCCCACTCTCAAAAACTGAGTTTCACAGCTTTTGATGAGTAGTTCGCCTGTTTTTAATGGCTTATAGAATTTATCAGCGTTCTTGGGAACGTTTAGATCTTACTTGGAGAGTAATAGTGTTATTCTGAGCTTTTAAAATGCCCAAAATTATTTTTAGAATTTTTCTGGATTTTTTGTGAATTTTCCATATTTTTCTAAAATTTTTCCAATTTTTAATCCATTTTTGAATTTTTTTTTCATTTTTCGAATTTTAATAATTAAAATTTGAAATCTGAAATTAATTATTTTATATTAATAATTATTTTTTCAGAATTTAAAAATACTTTTTCCGAATTAGAAATTATTTTTCGAATTTTTTAAATTATTTTTTTCGAATTTTTAATTATTTTTTGGATTTTTAAAATAATTAATTCAAATTAATAATTAAATAAAGAAATTAAATAGAAGAAATTACCATGATTTAATAACGACCGTTGATCACGAGATGGCTCGCGCGCTGATGAGATTGGGCGGCCATGATGAGAAGATCTGATGATCAGGTGACGTTGCTCGATCTGGGGCGTCGATCACGCCCTGGCTCACGCACTGATGCGTCTAGGAAGAGAAGGGGGTGATGTGGCTCGATCTGGGGCGTTGATCATGCCCTGGCTCGCGCGTTGATGAGATTGAGCGGCCATGATGAGAGGATCTGATGATCAGGCGACGTGGCTCGACCTGGGGCATCGATCACGCCCTGGCTCGCGCGCTGATGCACCTGGGAAGAGAAGGGGCGACGTGGCTCAATCTGGGGCGTCGATCAAGATCGAGCTCACGCGCTGATGAGATTGAGCAGGTGGCGATGAGAAGATCTGATGATGCGGCGAAATCTGGGCCACTAATCACGATCGAGCCCGCACACTGATGAGCTGAGGATATAGGGGAATCAGGTGATGTGGCAAAATCTGGGCCGTTGATTACGATCGAGCTCGCATCGGGCGACAGAACTTTTCTCTCATTTTTTGTTTGGTATTGCGTCTGTTTGGCTCGGGCGAACGATTTGGCCTTGTTTCGTTCAGTGCTCCATTTCTTCGGCATGCTTCAGCGAACGAAGCGGCTCCTTTGGCGAACGTGTCAGTGTATGATATGACTTAATGCCTAATGCAGATGTTATACTACAATGACATTAATGCATACTTGTTCAGATTTAATGCATCCCATTCTACATAGGTCTGAGGACAAGCCCTTATCGTACTCCTCAATATAAGGGTTCAATCCCCGCTATGAATTTCTACTACATTGACTAATGTATGTTTTAGATAACTAGTGAGTATCTAGTATCACTCTGATAATTCTTGAGTATCGCACTCCCACCGCAGGTGATTTTGGACATACCGCCTCACGCCCCGATAATTCTGGAGGCGAATACCCACACCGCGAGCTATGACCCCGATAATTCTCGAGAGTCGTCCTCCCATCGCGAGTGATTTACGGCCATCACGCCTCACACTGATAATTCTGAAGACGAAACCCATACCGCGCTGTCATCGGTACCTCATCACACAAATACCCCATGAGCGTCGCCTCGATCCTAGTAATTCTGAAGGAATATCTCCCACCACGAGCCATAACCCCAATAATTCTGAAGATAACCTCCCACCGAGCTATCAAGACCCTCATACTCATGTTTACCCATACTTCATCACATCTATCATTGTGCATGTCCTTAAATTTTAATTTTAAATTATCACAACCTAAAGCTAGCTTACCCTACCAGACTTAAATCAACACGAGAGAAAATCAGCCCAAACTGGCTACTTCTCAAGAGATACTTAATCCACACTGGTTAGTTTCTCAAATTTTATTTATTCGCGAATGCCAGTTACTAAGGATCTCGCCTAGGCTCTACACTAACATCTTTCATGTTCAACAACTGGGGCCAATCATGCCCTCATTATTCATATTTTCGATTTCATGTATTCATATTTCATTCAATTCCTTCAATGATTCTTAGTTATCAATCATGAAGTAACGCTTCTTGGTTGGACACACACAACCAACAATTCACTTTAATAAGCTACAAAGTTCCTTCGATTAAATAAACACTTTTCATATTCATCTATATTTCAATTATAAATCTCAATTCTATTCAAAAGATAGATTTATTAGTTTCATAAAAGAGTACTATACTTTTGTAGTTCAGATCACCTAGAATCATCCTCAATTACTCCGTCTAAATTTATTTGCAAAACAGTAAGTTCAAAATCAGAAAACTGCAGCTCCTGCTACTTGTAAGAATCATAGAAAATTATATACTTCATGAAACTTTGTCTTCTTTAGATCAAAATAAAGGTATACAAGTCTAGTACAATTTATTAGTTATAAGTTTCTCCAAAATATTATATTTATAACCCTGAATTCATCGAAATCTACAGTAGGGTCGAATTATAGAAATACTGTCACTTGTACAGACTTGTAAAATTCATTATAAATTCAATTCTTTGTGAAAATTTGATTTCTTAGACTTTATAGAAAGGTTAACAAGTTTACTTCAAGTTCTTAGTTTTAACTTTTCTCAAATTACTTCATCTACGATGTTGAAATGATCAAAATCCGAAATGTGTACAAATTTTCAGTAACTAGGTAACTGCCAACCAGTCATAAGTTTGGATTTTATTAAAAAAGTAAACAACATCCAAAAATTATGAAATTTTAAAAAGATGTTCCTTACATATACGAGATGTTCCTATAAAACTTTTAACTCTAGATTCCATCTAGTTTATTAGACATGATTTTCTGAAGTGCAACTAAAACTTAAACAACTTTCTTTGGAAAAATTAATAACTTTGTATATGAATTTATACCCAATTCATTTAATCTAAACATGATATATTAGTATGCACCCAATACCACTATAACAACTCAATCTAATATTTTAATTTGTTAATCATGACAATTTTATAATAAACCTTTCAACTAGCATGCATTTATTTTCGTATCTCACTTCTGGTTATCAATACAACATGCAACATATCAAATTAGAAATTTAAAGAACACATGCCACATTTTCAATCATGGAACAATTAGACATGCATACTACAATATCTAGAAAGCAAAAGAAATCACCCACCTTATTTTTGATGCAATGAAATAGACTCCTATAGGAATTGTTCCAAAGCTCCAACCAAGCAAGCCTTCACCTCCTAGATATTTGCCAACACTAAAAGCTCCTCTCTTTCTTTCTTTTCTCTCTTTCTTTTGATCTTTTGTGAAAAATATTCATACAATAAAAGGTATTTATAGGGCTAAATAGGTGAATGAAGAACACCCACTACCCAAAATAAATACTCATTATCCAAAATAAATACTCATTTTCACAATTTACTACACAAATCCACTCACAACCATTCTCCTTCCTCCAATTTGGCCGGCCAACCCATGATGTGCACACACGTGCACGTGCACACACTTCTCATTCTTTTAATTATTTGTTTATAACCCATTTGTATATGTTTGTTACATGACAAGTGTGTATGATTAAAAAGTGTACATTTAAAGGTAGAATAAAATCATGGGCCTCTCTTTTTAATTAATTTTCTTAGTGGGCTTTTAAAATAAACTTTAGGCCAATAGGTTTTAATAGAAAAATAAATAATACATTTGTAACAAATAAATGAGAATAAAAATGTACATCACTTTGGAAATTTTAGAGATTAAAATACATAAAATTTTACATGCAATGCACGTACAAAATATTAAAAATTAATTTGAGAGAAAAAATAGTCAAAATACAAAATACGTAGAACCATAATGTTACAGATATTTCACATAACTGAAAATATATGTAATTGACACGTGTATTAAAAACACGTGCAATGCACGTAAAACACAAAGATTAAAATAAATGTTTGAGTTGGCTAGAAATAGGATTGAAATGAGTTTTGAGAATACAAAAAATGTATAAATAGTTGAAATATAGAAATACGTAGAAAATATGTTATGACTATTACTCGTAACAGTACGAAATACGCGTGCATAACACATATGGAGCAAAATTGTCATAACTCAATTTTGCGGGGTGTTACAGAACTCGTTTGGAAGAAGGCTACTCGGAAGGTGAGTGGGGCAAAGAACATCACCAGACTATAGGGGAGAGCCGTTCGGGAGGCGGGTTTGAGGAGCAACTCTAGGGGTGAGATAAGCTCTGATCTCGTTTGGATGAATGCCACTCGGAAGGTGAGCGGAACGAATAACATCACCAGGCTCTAGCAGAGAACCGTTCTAGAGGCGAGTTTGAGGAGCAACTCTGGGGGAGAGTTGAGCTCCAAACTCATTTGGAAGGTCACTCGGGAGGCGAGCGGAACGAAGAGCATCACCAGGCCCTAGGAAAGAACCGTTCGGGAGGCAAGCTTATGGAGCAATTCTTTGGGAGAATTGAGCTCCGAACTTGACGTTTGAGCCCGGCAAATTTGTAGAAGAAACCTGTCAAAGGGGTTGACACCAACCTTGTCGTTTGGACCCGACAAGCTAGTAGAGGTAACTCGAGGAGTGGGTTGGACGTCATATCCAATGGTTGAATCTGAACTAGTTGTAGGAGAAGCTCTTCGGAAGAGGAGCTAAGCACGAAACTTATTGATAAGAGTTGTCGAGCCGAGGGAGCAACTCCAGGGGCGAGCTAGGTCCTAGATTTAGTATGTTCGAGTAAAATTTTGGAGATAGCCCTGGAAAGAGTTGTTCTTCGAACTTGGTTGCTGCAAAATTTAAACAGTAGTACGAATGGTCGTTCGAGCACCGAAACCACGTTTTTGCAAGTTGTGGGGGCAATTTCGAACCATGATCGTAAACTTCGAACCAGTTGTTTTGGCGTTATCAACAAGTTGTACGAGCAATTCCGAATGGTGAGCTGCTCCGCACTTGCTTGCTTGCAAGCGGCTGAAGCGGCGTCGAACCAAGTGTTGAACTCCAAACTTTTTTGAGTTTGAACGAGTTGTAGAAGCAATTCCGAATAATGAGCTGTTCTGCACTTGCTTGTTTGCAAGCGGCTAAAGCGGCATCGAACCAAGTGTTGGACTCCAAACTTATTGTTTGGGAGTTTCAACGAGTTGTAGGAGCAATTTCAAATGGTGAGCTATTCCGCACTTATTTGCAAGCGGCTAAAGCGGCGTTGAACCAAGTGTTGGACTCCAAACTCGTCTTTTGAACCTGGTAAATTGTTGGAGCAACCCAATGGGACAAGCTGGACTCCGAACTTAATGTTTAACGAGTTGTAGGTGTGATTCAGGGAGATAGACATGAGGCCAATGCAATAATTTTTAAAAGAAAAAAGCTAAGTTTTATTAAAACAAACTAAGTGCCCGCTTCAATGGTGCGAGCCTTTCTTACATGTTTTGGCCATATCGCTAGTGGTGGCCTTCTTGAAAAATGAAAGCCTACTTCTACGAGAGGGTGTTAGGCACCCTCGTGGTATTTTGTTCGATGCTCTGTATTTCAAGTCTGCCTTTTCCGAAGAGGGGAATCTCCTTGAGTTCTTTAACTAGTTCGGGAAGGACTTGACTATTCCGTTGGGGGAGCTCTAATGCTTCAAGTGGGAGGACCGAGCCCCCCACGTGGTTGTGTAGCACCTCCGAGCTGTCTCTTGATTTGCCTTGACTTCTCCTACCCCTGCCGAGGTTGAAAACTTCATTTTCATGTGAAAGGCTGAGGATACGGCATGAAGGACTACTAGGCTTGGTAGGCCCATGATAGTATTGTAAGCGGCTTTCACATCGACGACCATAAAGTCCATTGCTTCTGTCCGGATAGTCGGGATTTTTCTTGCGGTCACATCAAGAGTGACTATTTTTTCGATTGGGACTGGAACCCCAGAGAACCCGTGGAGTGTGTATCTGGCAGGCATGAGACGATCCCGAGAAAGTTTGAGGTATTGGAAGGATTCCAAAAAGAGGATATTGACGGAATTGCCATTGTTGACCAGAATTCGGTGCACCTCGTGGTTGGCTATGCGGACACTAATTACGAGCACGTCACAGTGGGGCGTTCGGACGCCTTCCAGGTCTTTATCTGAGAATGTCATCGAGACCCCAGGGTTCTTGGTCGGGAGAAAGTTCTGGACCGAATTCACCTCTCGGATGAAGACATTTCGGGAGGAGTTTGATTCTCCCCGATTGGACCTCCATGGATAAGGTGGAGGATGGCCGCAGGTTTGGAGTCTTGGAACTCGGTTCGGTTCGCTTGTTGGCTCCTCGGGGTGGAGGATTGGCCCCATCCTTTCTGATAAACTTAGCCAGGTGTCCCCGCTGTATGAGTTCTTCGATCTCCTCCTTAAGAGCCCGACAATCATCTGTGTCGCGACCGTGGTCCCTAGGTCCCTATGAAAACTACACCACTTTTTTATGTTCCTCCTCTTCGCCGGGGGTGTTCATTTTAGGAGGAGCGCGGAGTAGCCCTTTCTTATCCACCTTCACAAAAACTGCTGATACTGGCATTGAAGGGGGTGACCTTCTCAAAACGAGAAACTGGGCGGCACTGGTCATTGTCATCTTTCTGGAATTTCTGGGACCCTCCTTCGTTTGTATTCTTCCATTTGTTCCCGGAAGATGACTCCTTCGACCGTGGGGGTTGAGAGCATCTTCCGCTCGGATGTACTTCTCACTCCTAAGCAAGAAATCCGAGAAGTCCCAAGGAGACTTCTTGGCAAGGGACTCCTTGAGGTCGGCAATATTGACATTGTGCCTGAATATTGCAGAGGCTACTAATTGGTCGAGAGAGGCAACAGATCGAGCTTCGGCGGTAAAGCGCCGAACATAATCTCTTAGGCGTTCACATTTTCTTTGGCTGGGGGCTTGTAGTACCCCGTATTTTTAAATATTTATAATGAATTAAAATGATTTTTGGGGATTTAATAAATATTTTCTGGAAATTTACCTTTTTACACGTGCGAAACACGTGCATATATTTTCTTGAAAAGTTCAAAAGCCAAAATTATTTTATGGAAAATCATTATTTATTATTTGGGATTTATTTATAATTTTTCTGAAATTAATTGGATCTATTTGCAAATATTGAGAAAAAGAATGACCTTTTTGCAAAATTGTCATTTTGAGGGGTGAAAGTGCAAAATTATTTTCTGGACTTTTTTAATCAGTGCCGGCTGGAAAGTAAGGGTTATTTTGCTTTTAAATCTCAATTTAATTAATTTTATCAAGTTCCAAGTATAGGAATCTATTTATGTAAAGATATGTTTTCGAGGGGTTATTTCGCAAATATGTCTAAAACCCTAAGATCCTATTTTCGGGTATTTAAAAGAAGAGAACGCAGCCGTCATTCGCTGCACAACACAAAGATTTATTATTTTTGGAGGATTGAGAGAAGGATCTTGGATTTCGCAAAAAGGGAAGGCTTTCTTGTTGGATTTCTTCATTTCAAGGTGAGTGACATGTTTGTTTGCTTTGTGTATTTTGCATGTAATTGTTTTGTTGATTTGTTTATGTATGTGATTTGGTACAATTTAATTGTTTGATCTATGAATGTTTATTGGATCAGGGATATTGAATTGTATTGCTAGAAAGCATGTTTAATGTTGAACATGATTATGCATATTATGGATTGGATAAAAATTGGATCTTGTGAAACCCTAGTGGTATGTGATTACAAATTTGATTATGGTTATAAGTTGTGGTAGAAATTCAGATTTTTGAGATAATTGAATGGAAGAGTTATGAATCAAGAGACCGTGTCTTGAGAATTGAAATTTGAGGGATTAATTGAATTGAGAAAATATATCCAAATTGGGGATTTTCTTGAGATTGGTATTTACATGTTTTGGGATCTGAATACGAAGAAATTTCAAAGAGTAATTGATTTTTTAGAAAAACTCTATTTTGATGATATGCACAATTTCATGTTTGATTGAAGGAAATCAACAAAATCTCCATTTTTATGATTTCAAGTAGTTTGATTTAGTTTTGTGGACTATTATAAGTCCTACCAGTTATATTTGAACATATAAGAAATATGTTTTTCGTAGAAATCGTTTTCATGAAGTAAAACTACGTATCGGTTGAATTGTGCACAACCAAAACTATACAGTCTGTAGGCCGACAGTCGACTGGCACGACTTTTCAGTCGACTGATACGACCCGACTGATATGTTCTTTAGTTGTATTGAAATTTCTCTCTGGTAAGTCGACCTATGACTTTTATAAGTCGACTTATAACACTTAGAATATTTTCTTAAAGATTACTGGAATTTCTATCTGGTAAGTCGACCTATAACTTTTATAAGTCGACTTATAACACTTAGAATATTTTCTTAAAGATTACTGGAATTTCTCTCTGGTAAGTCGACCTATGACTTTTATAAGTCGACTTATAACACTTAGCTTATTTTCTTAAAACCATGGAATTTTCTTTCTGGGCAGTTGACTTATGCTTTCTATAGTCGACTGATACTGATGTATCTTTATACCTTTGAATGTCCTTTCAAATAATTCGTTCTCTAAATGTTTTACTCTATAACTTACTATTCTATACTATATGTTCTATTGAACATATGTTTTCAAGATGTTAAGCTAAGCAATTTATGTTGGAAGGTTGGTTGGATATTTGAGTTTGAGTCTCTAGAGGGTGTGTGTGGCCCTAGTATACCGGCAGTTGAGTTGTTTATGTTTGGGCCTGTTGAGGCAATTTTAGTTGATCAGTTGTTGAATTAAGTCCGGTAGGGTACACCAACTCTAGGAGATTCGTTAAGTAATTAAATAACCGAAATGATAAGGACAGGCACTAATGGTGATATGATGAACGAGAACATGGGTTATGGACCTCAGTATAGCTTGCGGTGTGAGATAATCTCCGGAATTATCCAGGTGTGAGTGAAATAGTCTCCGGAATTACCTGTGGTGTGGGATTGATCTCCGGAATTATCGGAGTCGAGGCAACGCACATGTGGTATTCGTGTGATGAGGTGCCATTGCTTGCGGTGTGGGGTATTCTCGAAGATTCCCAGGTGTGAGTGAAATAGTCTCCGAAATTATCTGTGGATAGAGATTGACCTCCGGAATTATCGGGGTATGGGCTAATACTCACAGTTTATCTTTATCTCGTAGTAGTCATCGTGTTAGGATTAGTTGCATGTCGGGGATTAAACCCTATAATGTAGAGACGTTAAGGGCTTGCACCGGACCTATGTAGGGTGGGATGCATAGACTTCGACAAGTACGCATTAGAGAGTCTGCATATAGAATTGTGTTTTCTTGACTTGGTTTTATGCATGTGTTTTCCTGTTTTATACACTTGACACTTAGTTAGTTTCACTTGATGTTTACATGTTTCCTTGCTATGTCATATTTATGTATTCTTGTTTATTACATGTTGTTTAAGAATCCATGCTTAATGTTTATTTATGTTGTTTGTTTTTTACGTCACTCACACCTTTATGGCTGACCCCTTTAGTTTTGGGGTTAGGGATCATCTCTAGCCTCATGTTTACAGGTTGTTGTTTATTAGAGCTTGGGATTTGGATGATTGAGTTCAGTTGATTTAGTGACATATGTAAAATGAAAAGTGTTGTAAAGAAAAAAGAGTTGTGATTTGAGATGTATTGTATTCCACTGTGCTATGTAATTGATTATTGTAATGAAAGTTGAAAATTTTATTAGTGTTTGGTTGTGTTTAATATTACATTGAAGTTGATGCTGGAAATTGTGCCACGTATTTTCTAAGATATTATATTAGAAATTCAGGGCGCTACAGGGCTAGCTAAGATGCACTTGTTTTCTCGGCTTGGCGGCTGCTAACGAAGTGGATGAGGAAGAGCTCTTCAAATTGGTCATATGAGAAGATGGAGGTTGGGGATAGATGGGAGTACCACTCTCGCGCCGATCCCCTCAACGTTGTTGAGAAGGCCTTGCAGAGGAGCGCATCCGAGGCTTGATGAATTATCATGAGAGTTTAAAACTCTCGATATGATCGGCCGGGTCTGACTCCACGTTGTAGGATTCAAAGCGGGGTGGCTTAAAGGTTTCGGGAACCGGAGTTTCCATGATGGCCCTGGAGAAGGGGAGTCTGCTTAGGCGGAACTTATTGGTCAGTTGTTCATCTTCGGTATTGATCTTGCCGAAGGGCCTCTCCATCTCTCGAAGGCGACGGTGAACCGATTTGTTCCTCTGGTCGGATCTAGTCGACCATCGGGACCCTCCTTCATGAGTGGTGGCATGGCGAGGGCTGTGCACTTGTCGGTCGTGATTGGGACGATGTTAAGGGCTCGCAGGATGTCATTTTTGAAGTTTCAGAATTCAACCTGGGTGACTGGTGCCCCTCCATCATGGTGAACCCTTGGTGGTGATCGACTCACAGCGGTGTGGCTCCTTTGCTGTCGACGGGAAGGAGACCCCTTCGCCCCTTTGGGGAGGCGGACCTTCTAGATCTCGGCCTTTGAGGAGAACAGCTCCTTTGACTTCTCTGGCATTCTGGATGGGGACCTCTTCACAAGCTCGTCTCTCATTCAAGCGGGTTCGGAGGTCGATTCTTTGTTGACGATTGACGGTGATTTGACGGAGGTCTCTTGACCCCTGAGGACCCCGCGAGGCCATCGAGTCGGTGTAAGGATTGTGGACCAGATATGGTCATGAAGAGGATATTGTTCTTAATGGCTTCGACGGGAGCCCCCCGGCGCAGCCCCTCTGGGCATAAGGCGAGCCTGTTGGGGAGGCGGCTGCTCAGGTTAAGGCTGCTGAATTTGTTGATCTTGTTGAGGGGGAACATCCTCAAGTGAAAAAGGTGGAAGAAGAGGGGTGCCTCCTCGACTGGACGCCGCCGCCTTCCCTTTTGCCTTCGGAGGCTTGGTTGGAAACTATTTTTACCGGTGAAATATGGTCAGATTGCTTTTTATGTTTTCCACATATGGTATCAATCTATTACTGCTAATTTCGGTGTTGGAGCAAACATATGATATGTAGATTCTTCTTGAAACAATGAAAGCAAACATGCTGACTTCTTGTCGGTGTTAACCGTTTCATGACGCTGCCACTGACCTGCGAAAAAAATCGAAACACCGGGATTGTTTCCGGCGATGAACCCTGCAACGCTCAAGTCAGTAATCAAGAAAATTATGAAAAAAAATTTGTGGAGAAAATATTGATTACCTTTTTTACGGTGGGGGTAGAGGGGTATTTATAGTCGCCTTTAAAAATAGTTTCGAGATAATGATTTATCTCTACTTCCGGGTATTTTTGGATAAGAAACAGAGTTTAAACCGTTCACGATAAAAGATCTGGTTTAAATCACCTCTTAGAGATAATCATAAATTTGAATTACTCTTTAAATTAGCCCTAACCAAAGAGACCCCCTTTTTTGTTATTGGGCTTGAAAAAACTCAATTCCCATTTTCGGACTTGTTTATAGGTGAAATTACTGTTTTATCCCTGAGAGCTTTGAAATTCGTACCCGATTTGTAGCTATTTCTAGCCATATCGGCTAGCACATTTAGGATCAACATTTGATATTATAGTAATCACGAAAAGGGGCTGACCCATGTAATTCCTAGTTATAGAAGTCAAAACCCAGTAACCTAAAATTTGTGAAATCCACACTTGGGGGTTAACATTGCACAAACCCCCCGAAAAGTTGGAGGACTCTCAATGTGCTTACAGCATAAAATTAGGTGGGTTAAGGCAAAGTTTAAGAACAATTCAGATTTGAATCTAAACTCAATAAAAATACCAAAGAAATTAAGAATTAATTAGAACAAAATTTGAAATGGAGGAAATGGCGAAATGGGAAAATGGGTTTACTCACAGCTGAGATTTTGACGCCCAGAAGAAGCGGAAGAACATATAGCTGGTGGATTGAGAAGAGAGGAGAGAGTATGGGGCTTTTCTATAGTTTTCTTCTTCTTTTTTAAAGTCACGAATCTTGATGTAAGAATGAGGAACAGACGGTCAGACATGTAGCAAGGTCAACGGGTCTCGAATCTTATGCAAACCGGGAAACAATGGGAAGAGGAATATGCCCAAATTTTTTTTTGATGAATCGGATAGGATCTTGCGACCCCAGCCATCAAAATATTATATATAGAATCAGTCAACAGAAATTTTACAAGTCGTAAAATGAGAGATCAAGCACATAGCAACAAAATTACAGGAAAAAGATAAAATACTAAACTAATGCAAGCATCGGCAGATCAGAGGAAAGCTCGATGAAGAACCGGCACCGACTGGGCAAGGACTCATCAGCCGAGGACTCCCAACCGAAGAAAAAGGATAGGGCCTCCCGCACCATCCTTGCAGTAGCACACCACTGATCCTCAACCGTGGTCACTCCATCATACCCTCAACGGCCGGACAGCAGTAGCATCAAAGCAAGTACCCTACTTGCTCCCAATCGCTGGGAAGAAACTCAATAACAGAATCACCACTGATCAATAGAGAGACAGGGAAGATAAAGCAAAAGGAAACGGAAGCTAAAACATAGTAGAGATAAAAAACTTGCTGAAACAAAAAATCCAGGAAGGGGAAAAAAGAGATGCAGGTGTAAAGAGGCAAATCCCTAAGTGAGATCTCAACAAATCTTGAAACACACCATGCCAAACAGGGAAATAGATGACCAGCCAAAATTGCCGAAGATAAAAAATAACCGCCGAAGAGAGTAACCTCAATAAGAAGAGCTTAAAACATTACAATCATCCCACAAAGCCCAGCCATTCGAGAACCAAAAAAAACAGACAGCAATAGAGCAGGCCAAATAAACATCCAGAGATAAGCAAGCACAGAACTAATAAACATAAGAGAACCAAAAAGCTACAATCAACCGACATAAACCAGGATCATCATAAAATATAGCATATGCAAACATAACATAGGAGAAAAGAGGAGCGAAGTAGGTACAGTAAGACAGCAGCGCAGCAAACAACCGCGACCCAAAACGAACAAAAAACATCCGCCACCAAAAGATAAGGAAGGTGCTACCACTGCCAGAAATAGCCAAACAAAATAAGCAAAAGCCCCGATATAAAGAGAGCAATGCTCACTGGGGATTAGAGCTGGTAGCCGCATCTGGATAAGATGCTATATCCTGCAAGATGAGCAAGGGAGAAGAGGAGATAAGTTAAAATCAGAAACAAGTGCAAAACCAGGAATTAAATAGCATTAAGAGTGAGAAGGCATCGATAAGCATTTCCTAATAAGTGGGAGAAGCGAGAGGTTAAGCCCTTGTTATCTAACACCGAAGACCACAGATCGAAAAGTAATAAAAACTCATCAATTAAAACCGCTACAGAAGATCTATGATTTCGGAACAGCCTAGAGTTTCTTTCTTTCCAAATGATCCATATAATAGCATGGACTGATACAGTCCAAGGTAAACTGAAAGAAGGGCTCGAGAGCTTAGCAGACCAAACGTAGTCCAAGAGAAGGGGAATAGAAGTAGTCCCCCAAGCAAGAGAACAAATCTTCCATAAGGGAATAACAGTGGGACACTGCAAGAAGAGGTGGTTAACATTTTCCTCGTGCTGATCGCACAAGACACAAAGCTGACCCCAGGCCAGATTGTGTTTGTTCAAAACATCGACAGTGAGAAGCTTATTATTAAAAGCTAGCCATGAAGTGATCTTAACCTTTAAAGGAACCGGCGAATCCCAGAAGTGATTGGCGGAAGGGGACTTCACTCCTCTCGAGTTAAGGAACTTATAAAAAGAGTTCACCGAGAATACCCCAGCAGATGACCACCGCCAACCAATGCCCTCGGACCGATGCCATTCATAGCTGTTAAGGTAAAGGATGAGCCTATCGTAGACCTCCGACAAAGCAGGTGAGAGATCACAAGTGAAAGGAATCAGCCAAAATCGATTATTATCAATCAAGATGAAAGAGTCTGCTATCGAGGCGTAAGGGAGGACCGTAAGGCGGAAAAGGGAAGGGAAAGCCGAGGCAAGCATGGTGTTGCCGATCCATAGATCAGTCCACAACTTAGCCCTGGAACCATCTTTGCAGATGCGAAAAATACCACACTGGAATGCAGCAGAGGCTTTCCAAATGCCTTTCCAAAAGGGGGAAGCACGGCGATGGGTCGCCTCGGGAAATTCCCACCAGTTGGAAGAAGCCGAGCGAAAGCCTCTGATGTATTGGACCCAAGGCAAATGGTCAGAATTATGAAACTTCCATAACAATTTCCCTAGAAGAGCTAAGTTATGATTACGAATGTCAATAACTCCAAGACCCCCTTCCTCCTTAGAAGTGCAGACCAGCTTCCACTGGCACAGGTGGGAGCCAGGTTTGAAGGAAGAAGAGCCATTCCAGAAGAAATTACTTCTAATCTGATCAATACTTTTGATGACCCAAGCGGGTAAGAAATAGAATGACATAAAGTAAAGGGGCATGACAGAAATAACCGAATTAATGAGAGTAAGTCTACCACCTCTGGATAGAAGCTTGCTAGACCAAACATTGAGCCTGGCTTCCACTTTATCGATCAGAGGAAACCAGTCCGATCTATGCAGTTTGCCCCAACGAAGGGGGATACCTAAGTAGGAAATCGGAAAGGAAGCGATGGGACAGTTAAAAATGTTGGATACTTCCGTCTGACGATTGGGTGAACCTCCCAACCATAGAACTGAGGACTTTTGAAAATTAATCGATAAACCGGAAGCCAATTCAAAACAGTAGAGGAGCAGCTTGAGGTTACGGAGGGAATGGAAATTCGGTTTGGTGAATATGATAGTGTCGTCAGCATATTGGAGATTGAGCACTCCCTCGAACGAAGAGGAACTGCCAAGTCCCTCGACCATATTCAAGTTCCAAGCATTACGCAGAAGTTTGCTAAAGACATCTGCGACAAGAGAAAAGAGCAGAGAGGATAGAGGATCTCCTTGGCGGAGTCCGCACCTGATTTTGAACTTGTGGCCTTCTGAACCATTGATGAAAAGGGAGGAGGTGCCTGAAAAGAGGCTAGATTTAATCCAGGCGACCCATTTGGGGCCAAAACCTCGAAAAACGAGAAGGTCCAGGAGGAAATCCCAATTAACATTATCGTAAGCTTTTTGGAAGTCAAGCTTAAGAAGGATGCCTTCCGACTTAGTACGATGACAGTGGGAAATAATTTCCTGAGCTGAGGCCACACTGTCAAGAATGAATCGATCTTTGATAAACCCAGATTGGGCTGAGTCTATTAAGGGAGGGATAATAGCACTAAGTCTGGAAGACAAGACTTTCATAATAATTTTGAAGGAAGTGTTGATCAGGCTAATCGGTCTAAATTCAGAGACAAGGTGAGCCCCTGCAACTTTGGGGATAAGCACAATGTGCGCATAATTAATACGATCAAAAGAGAAATTACCTTGATGCAAATCTTGAAACATCTTAAGAAAGTCTGTCTTGAGAAGATCCCAAAATTTTTGGAAGCCAGGCGCGGAATCACTTTTTAAAGCGAAAACAGCAGACTTAATCTCCTCCAAGGAGAAAGGAGCCTCTAACGAGGAAAGGTCGTGATTTTGGACACCATAAAGATGATCCCAATCCAGCTCGATAGAACGGTGTTTCTGAGTTCCTATCAGGTTTTTATAAAAAGCAAGGAATTCCTGATGAATGGAATCATCGGAAGAAAGATTCCTGATTAAAAATATGCCCAAATTTTTAATCGGTAATAATACACCTACTACCAATTTTACTATATTTTTCTTTACTAAGGTGGCACATTAGTGTTCAATCCTCCTCCCACCTACTCTACAATAATCTCCACTAATATTGTGACATTTAAGGTAGTAAAGAAAAAGATAGTAGATTTGATAGTAGGCGTAGCATTACCCATTTTTAATTGGGTAATGCTACACCTACTACCAAATCTACAACCTTTCTCTTTACAACCTTAGGTGGCACACTACTATTGAATATTTCTACTATCTACTCTACAATAAACTCTACTAATAATGTGCCACCTAAGGTTGTAAAGAGAAAGATTGTAGATTTTAGTAGGGGTAATGCTACACCTACTACCAATTCTACAACCTTTTCCTTTACAACCCTAGGTGGCACACTATTATTGGATGTTTCTACCACATACTCTACAATAAACTCTACTAATAATGTGCCACCTAAGGTTGTAAAGAGAAATGTTGTGGATTTTGGTAGTAGGTGTAGCATTACCCTTTTAGTAGTAGGTGTAGCATTACCCTTTTTAATTTTGTTTTTTTAATAATATACCCTATTAATTTTTCAATTGCATCTATATTGACCAAGTTTTTTTATATTGCATTTTGAGTTTTCTTTACATTTAGTCTTTTGATCAACTTCTATGATTTGATCTATGTGTCATTAACCCCCCCCCCCCCCCCCCCCCCCCCTAAATTTTAAAAAAACTCTCTCTCAACGAAGAGATCAAATCATCAACTCTTCATAGCAGTCGATGAGTTAAAGCATAAGACTGTGCGAAAGTAACTATAATTGGACGACAGTGATGAGCCAATAGAATTGCTATAATTTCTTGGAGGTTCATAAATTTTGCTTTCACTAGTCATTGTTCTTTCGCATTTACTTTCAGATACTCATACTATGATTTATAACAAAACTAGATTTGCCCGTGGGCACGTGCCTGCGGCACGTCTTAGGAACGATACAACATATGAAAGACTTGTAAACAACAAAACAACAATTATGTAGCTCAAGTTTGAATAGTAAAACAATAATTAGTTATAAATAAAAGTTCATATTTCCATTAGTATATGTTGAAAAATAATTATAAATGGGGTGTAAAATCTAACTTCTTAGAACTTTGAGTGTGGAAAATGATGAAATTTAACTGTTGATGAGATATTTGTTATTATCAATGTAACATGTGCAATAAAAAAATGCATAAAAAATCTTTAAAATTACAAACTTGAAATCTGAACATATAAATTTTTGAGTAAATAGAGAGAGGATGAGAGAGAAAGAGAGGGAGAAATAAATAAATGAGTTTTTTGGAGGGATTTGAATTTGAGGGGTTTTTTTTGGGAGGGGGGATCTTTTGGGTGGAAAAATATATTTTATGAAGTTAGATCTGGACCATTGATTTCAACCTTATTTAATGAGAGCCACTTGATAGCTTTCTTTGTGTTTTATTATATAAATTATATATGGTTGATTTTGTAGCAGTTCCTAACCACATATTACAAAGTTTGACACACTGTGTGATGGTCTCATGATTATCGCTCCGCTAGTGTCCTAAATGAAATATGTATTAGGACTAGGTTTTCCCTTTGACACGTGCCTACAGCACGTCTTCGGAACAGTGCACCTGATTTGATTATATAAAATAGTTTTGGAGGTTCAGCAAATTAATTGAAATAGAAAACATATTATATGAGAAAGCAGTATATCTACCTTTAAGCTCAATCATCGCCTTCTTGATCATTAGCTTGAACTTACATGGAATGCATATAGTTTGTTAGAAACACTGCATGGAGTTTTTTTTAACTTCAGCATCACTTTTAGATGCTTGTAATAGTTATGCAAAGACATTATCATATAGGTTTTATAAAGCTTACTCTAATCCCATAACCACTACGAGCATGTCTAAATATGATGATAACGCAAGTGCATGTGTGAAGGTATCTACAATACCAATAATCTAAACATTTGTTTGTCTGAGACTCAGTTTGCAATTGAAATATCTCTTATTATTATTTCAATAAAAATGAAATACATGAAGTTCTCAAAACTCTAATCCAAGCTAATCATTTCTTTTATCTCAACTTTATCTCCTCATTGTACCTTTAAAAAAAATTCAAAATGGCTAAATAACAAATTTACTTTAGCTGTATTTCTCGAGTGGAGAGTTTGCACCCTTCACTGGTAAACTTCAGTCTACCCATATCCTATATATCCAAAAGTTCTTATATGTTATATTATCCATGGTTTCTAATAACCAGTGAAGGGAACACTTCACGATAGTATTTTCTCTTGTAGTAAATAAATTAATGTTATATATTTGTCAAGTTATTTTAGGTTCCTAGTCAGCTTACCTGTCATGCTATGGTTTGGAAGCCCAAATTGAGGCCACCAAATAATCCATCTCTCACTTGTGTACACCTTAAATCAAAACCAATAAAAAACTCATCAAATAAATCATCAAATTAAAATTTCGTAACAAAAAAATAAAACAATCATACCTCTCTGAACTTAAATCTCATACACACACAAAATTCGAGTCAGCAAAAAAACTGAGTAATCCCCTGTACACAAAAATTTAAAAATTAGAACGAGAATTTGGTTAATGAGATGAAATTAGAATCGTCGCATCGCATATAGAAGCTCTCGATTCGGTGGAGGGGAGTCGCCGATACATAGTCACTTGATATTCCCGCTCGATTTGGTGGAGGGGAGTCATCGATACGGAATCAGCAACGGATCAGATATCGGCGACGACCTCTTGATTGACATTCGACATTGGATTTAAATTTAGATTTGCTTTGAGATTTTCAAATTTTTCAAAATTTCAAAATTTCAAAATTTCAAAATCTTAAATTTTTAAAAATTTTAATTTTTTTTGGAAATATTTATTATTTTTAAATTTGCAAAAATTTTTTAAAAATTCAATTTTTTTAAATTTTAATTTTAAAAATATTTAAAATTTTTACATATTTTTAAAAACAAATAAATTTTTAATTTTTTTTATAAGTTATTGATTTTTTTAGAATTATTTTTAAAGTTTTGAAATTTTTAAAAATTTTATTTTCTTAATTTTTTGAATAAAAGAGATATATATATATATATATAGAGAGAGAGAGAGAGAGAGAGAGAGAGAAAAATAAATAAATAAAGGAGTAGTTGTTGGTGGGGGATTTGAATTTTAGTTTTAGGGGAAAACTTTTCAGAGAAAAATGTGTTTTGTTAAGTTAGATTTGGGCCTTTGATTTTTAGGGGATTGAAAGAGAGCCACTTGATAGCTTTCTTTGTGTACATTGTAAATTAGATTCCTATTTAATTTTTCATATACATTGTAAATATGAGTATCAATTACTAAAATATGGCTATGCACTTGTAGTTAGAGTTGTTATCGGATCATATCGAGTCGAGTCGTTCACTATCTGAACCCGGACTCGGTATTTCACGGGTCCAAAATTTGGACATGGACCCAGACTTGTGAGAATTGGGTTCGGTCCGGGTCCTAGTTAAAAAAATATACCCGTCGGATCCAGTAGCGGAGAATAAATATTTTCACTTAAATATTTTGCACCCGATACCCTACGATTTCAATAATTTTAGTACTTAAGTACATAAATAATTATTATATTTACACATCTACCTTCAATAATTACTATTTACATGTATATCCCTATAATCATATTATTCAAATTTCATATATATATTTTTTTGATAGTTTCAATATGTTCGGATCCGGATCGGTTTTATTTTAGCTGGACTCAGATCCGGACCCGTATAGATCGGGTCGGTTCCAGCTCAATGCTGCGTTCGGATCGGTCCAGGAATCAAGTAAATGTAATAGTGCTAGTGCAATTGGTTTGACTTTTCACTATCACGAGTTCAATTCAAATTACCAGAGTTACCTCTTTGAAAATTGACCAGAGTTGCGCTCTTCCAAAATTTCTTCTTCCTTTCCAAAAAAAAAAAAAATCAAACAGCAGTCTTGCCCACCTTGGAGAACACTTTACAACAATAACAACGATTGTCAAATCAAATAACACTTGTGCCCACCACATCAGACACTTTATAAAAATAACAATAACAATACCAATTATTGTTGCTCTAATGTTTTTTGACATTAATGCACAACAGAACAAAGAAAATATTAATCACGTGCCTTGTTTTATAATTTATTTTTTTAAGGGAAAGGGTGGAAGCCTTGTTTTATATTGAAAACAGTTTACACAAGGCACAAGACAACGCACCAAATAAAATCTTAATGATATCCCTTATTTTATATTGAAAACAACTTAAACTTATATTTTTCAAATCCTTTTGGTTACCTCCAAAATCACACAATATTAACTCCAACTAATATTACTAGTATCATACACGTGCACGTGAAAAAAATTGAAGGATAATGAAAAGGGTAAAAAAAAAAAAGTAATTTTCAGACTGATCCACTTTTGAAAATATTTACCATAATAGTCCACTTCTGAAAATATTTATCAAAGTTAGTCCATAACCCAACACGTGAGCTGCACGGGTTGGGTTAAGAACTAAGGAGTTCTCCCATTATAGTAGTAGAGATTTTTATTTTGTCTCTCACAATATTAAATAGCAGAGTTTATTTAATTGAAACTCTATCCTCTATTCATTTCTGCGTTTATATTAAAACAAATCATACACTCATCATGATATCTTCTGAACAATAGTTGACAGATATTTTTTGTTACATATCTCTCTAATATTTCTAACATTATACTAGATTTGTCCGTGGGCTAGGCACGTATTCGGAACGAACACAGCATATGAAAGTCTTTTGTAAACAGTAAAACAACAATTATGCAGCTCAAGTTTAAATAGTAAAACAATAATTAGTTGTAAATAAAAGTCAATGTTTCCATTAGTATATATTGAAAAATAGTTATAAATAAGGGTGTAAAATCAAACTTCTTAGAACTTTGAGTGTGGAAAATGATGAAATTTAAATATTGATGAGATATTTGCTATTTTCAATGTAACATGAGCAATAAAAAAATGCATAAAAAATCTGAAAATTTACAAACTTGAAATATGAAAATATAAATTTCTGAATAAATAGAGAGAGAGAGAGAGAGAAATAAATAAATAAATAAATAAAGTAGTTGTTTTGGGGATTTTGAATTTGAGTTTCGGAGAAAATTTTGGGCAGGAAAATATGTTATGTGAAGTTAGATATGGTTCATTGATTTCAGCTCTATTGAATGAGAGCCACCTGACAGTTTTCTTTGTATTTTATTATCTATATAATAAAACACAAAAAAAGCTATCAAGTGGCTCTTCTTCAATCCCCCAAAAATCAAAGGCCCAAATCTAACCTCACAAAACATATCCCCCCCCCCCCCCCCCCCCCCCAAAGCTCCCCCCCTCAAAATTCAAATTCAAATCCCCCACCCAAAAGAACTTCCATATTTATTTTTTATTTTTTTCCTCTCTCTCTCTCCCTCCCTCTTCTATTCAAAAAATTCAGAACATAAATTTTTTTTTTTTTTTTTTAAATAATAATAATAATAATAATTTAAAAACTTTAAAAATAATGCAAAAAAAATCAAAAAAAATCATATAATATGTTTTTTGCTAGATCCCCAAAAGTTTCTCATATAATATGTTTGCTACTTCAATTAATTTGCTGGATCTTCAAAACTATTTTATAAGATCAAAGAAGGACCGTTCCAAAGACGTCAACAAAGATCCTTTTATCACGTGCCGTATGCACGTGCAAACCTAGAATTTTAGGTGCAGCAACAAAGATCCAACAATTTGTATTCGAGGAGGCAAATCGAATATCCAGGTTAACGGATGGCAGGGCAAAGAGATCGTATGTAAGAGGGGTCTTCGTCAAGGGGACCCGTTATCGTCCCTTCTCTTCGCCATTGTTGCGGATGGTCTGGCTGAAATGATCAGGAGAGGTATGGAAGATAACACAATCAAAGGAGTGCAGATCAAGGGCATCGAGAAGCCAATGGCGATACTGCAATATGCAGACGATACAATTTTATTTGGAAAAGCTACGGTGGAAGAAGCTGGAGCAATGAAGGCGGCATTAGCCTGTTTCCAAGGGTGGTCCGGGCTTAACGTTAACTTGGCGAAATCTTCGATTATTCCGATGACTGAGCTCCCAGATGGTTTGCTGAAGGATATCTCCGATATACTCGGATGCAAGACTAGCAATTACCCCTTCAAATATTTGGGTACCCCTATTAGGCCGGGGGCCCTACTGAGGGAGGATTGGACATCTCTCATTGTGAAGATTCAAAAGAGATTAGCTGGGTGGCAGAGCAGGTTCCTTTCCCTTGGTGGAAGGATTATATTGCTCAATTCGGTCATCAGCGCGATACCACTGTACCTTATGTCCATCTTCGAGCTCCCGAAGTGGGTTATTAACAGTATTGACAAGCTGAGATGACGCTTTTTATGGAGGGGGGCGGACGAGGGGAACAAAGGCTTCAATCTTGTCAATTGGGGAAGAGTGTGCAAGAGAAGGACATTTGGAGGTCTAGGAGTCATGGACCTTAATGATATGAACAAAGCTCTGCTGAGCAAATGGTGGTGGAAAGTATCTAATAATCACAAAGGTTGGTGGAGCTTCTCTTTTGCTCAATTTCGGAAGAGACGCAGGGTAAGATTTGGAGGGAAAAGCGCATCGACGAAAGTATCCTTTATGTGGAAGGGCATAGCAAAGCAAGGAGAGATGTTCTTCTCCAACACAAGATGTAAAGTAGGCAACGGACTTAACACAAGGTTCTGGAAGGACAAATGGTGTGGGAAGACTACTCTTCAAAACCAATTTCCAAAGGCAGCGGAAGCAACACCGAACCTAGACCTTTTAGTGGCGGACGTCAGGAAGAAGGGGAAGCTTACCTTTACAGTGTCCCAGAATATTTGCTCGGAATCCTTGACTCAATTCGAAAATTTGAACAGTCTTATTGCCCAGGAAGTAGGCCGAGATTACGACTTACAAGACGAAAGATGGTGGGACAGAGATAACTCTAAATGTTTCGCGGTTTCATCCATGTATAGATGGATTAACGACGGAGGTATTAGATGTTCAGATCAAGCAGTTATCTGGGGGGGCACTTGTTCCGTTCAGAGTAAAAGTGTTCTGCTGGCTGGCAAATAATGACGCAATTCTGTCGAAGGCTAATCTTAGGAAGAGAGGCATGCAGATTGACTCGATGTGCGGGAGATGTTCATCGGCAGAAGAAGACGTCAATCACATTCTTTTCAATTGCCCCAGAGCGAGGATAACATGGGAGATAGTTAGTAGGGGTTTTGGGTGTAGTCAAGTTCCTAATTCAATTTCCGTCATTTGGGGGTCATTTAGAGAGACATACATTAAACTAGAAGATAGAAGGGCTTGGGATATTGCAATTGCGGCAGTGATTTGGAATTTATGGCTAGAAAGAAATGAATTTGTTTTCCGCAATAAGTCGTTCAGATTTAATCACTCAGTGCATAAAATCTTTCTTTTAATCCATGATTGGGCAGGTGTTCAGGAGGCGCGGAAGAGGATCAGGAGAGCTGAAGAGGAATAGTCAGATGATATGTTCTAGCGCACCCTCACGCTACTTCATGAGGGTTGAAGCACGCTGATAGTCAGTTTGGCTTCTTTTTGAGTCTCCGGTACGATGGAGCTTCAAATCTACGGCAGGGTCTGAATGGCGTGGTTTTATATTGATGTTGATGTACTTTTTAGATTGTTGTTTTAGATTGTTGTTGATGTACTCTTTATTTCCGTTATGTAATATTCAGGTTTTGTACTACTTTGTTTTCTTAATTGATCGTTAATGAAACGATGGACTAGTCCATCTTTTATCAAAAAAAAAAGATCCAACAATTTAGGGCAGTATGGGTTGGGGATTGGGCCGGGTTCATGCAGACCCGACCCGATTATCATCCATAAACGGCTGAAGCCGCTAAACTCTCCTCCTCTATTTCTGCCCTAATTCTCATACTCCAAAAAAGCTGAGCTTTATCGATCGAATCAATGGAGGTCGGGGAACCGAAGGAGAAGGAAGGGAGCATGTTGCTGGGCCCACCGAGTTTTACCGACATCGGGGGCGGCCGCTTCAGGTGCGACGAGACCGGCCACGAGCTCCCCGCTGCCGCCCGCGACGCCTACGGTCGGAGCAAGGCCTGCCGTCTCGCGCTCATCGACGCCGCGCTTTCGAAGAAGAAGCCGCCGCTCAATCTCTTCGAACAATGCCCTGTTTCAAAGTAAGGAACAAGAAGGTCCTTTTTGTAATTTGTGAGATTTTTTCGTTTTATATATGATATGTTTGAAGGTCGAAGATAGTGTGTGAGTTGACGGGGGATACGATTAATAAGTCGGAGGAGCATATTTGGAAGCATATCAATGGCAAGAGATTCCTCAACAAATTGGGTACTCTTTTTACTCTTTGTACATATTAGCGCTAATTGTTAGGCTCTATTTGGTATTGATGTGAACGAAAGTGCTGGTACCAAAAGTACTTTAGAAAGAATTATGTTTAACTTCAAAATTTTCCTAGAAAGTACAAGTACTTTTTGGAAAGCTAAAAGCTTCATTTTAGGTACTTTGAGAAAAATGCTAAAAATAGTAGTTTTGACTAAACATATTTTTAATTAAGTTTGCCAAACACCTATTTTGAGCCTGTAAGAGCTTTCGAGCTTTCAGACCCAAAAGCTCCCGGCAAAAGCAATGTCGAACAGAGCCTTAGTTGTTACTACGTTATCTAGGACAAGTAGTTGAACTAGAAATATGCTTGTATTAAGAGGAGATATGTAGCATGTGCATGTATATTTGAAGTTTGTTGCGCATTGACACATGAAGGGCACTTCTTGAAGACATTTCTGATACGTGCACTAATTTTCTCATATTTTGTAGTTGTGTTGTGTTGGAGGTGCATCGAGCACATGATTCCAATATGACACTAGGTATGTAGTGAAGCTTTTCACTAAATTTAGCTCATTCGAGCTGCTGATTTCAGGGTTCTTAGAGAGTAAAGAGGATAGTTTGTAAGGTAGGGAAACATGTGAATGAATGGGAGATCACGAGTTCAAGAAACGTAATGAACCTCGATGATAAGGGGAACTTTCTCCCCATATCTAAGGGAGAAGGTCATTTTCTTTGGATCAATATGATTATGCCTTGACAAATCTTTCTCATATTCAAGATTTTATTCCAATTTTTTAACCGTTTGTCTTGATAGAATCTTTTCTTGGTATAAACACACATTTTTCTTTTAATTTTTTAAAAAAATACTTTTACGTAGTTTTAATGGGTTGAGCTATTAGTAGATAATTTTTTGTTACCTAACACATATACTTGCCAAAATTAATATATTCCACGATGCAATGATCATATGGGGCCCTACAAAAAAATAAGTATTTATATGCTTGAAAGCTCATAGCATCACTTCATCTTTCAAGTATCTCTATTTCTGTCATGATGATCATTTTTTTTCCTTATTACTCCCCCTAATTAGGAGTATTTGGCTTAATGTAAACTATAAAATATTACGTGAACATCCATTAATGCGTAATTCGGAACTTAACAGTTCCTTTCTCTTTCTTCTCAACTAGGAAAACAATTGCTATCTCTTTTAGCATTATATTTGAAGGGTTGTTCAGAAAATTACATTTTCTTGTGCTATGTTGAAATACCTTGATGGTAATATATACGTATGTTTGGAAACAGAACAAAAGGAAATGGAAAAGCTGGGATCACCCAAAAAAGCAGAAAAGAGTGCTAAGAAATCGAAAAGGCTACCAAAATCTAATAAGCCGGCTAATGAAGATTATGACAGGATTGAAGATGTTGAGAATGATGAACCTCATGTGGAGAAATGTAGTGATTTGGAGGAGCCTGGTTTCTGGATCCCACCTATTGGTGAACGATGGGATAATGATGATGGAAAGGATCGCTGGGAATCTGGCAGTGCTTCAGAACATAAATGCGAAGAGAATACCATAGGTAACGAAAATATAACTTTATGAACCCCTTATTTTCTCTTTTGAAAGTTCTACATATCTCGAAATTGATAATTTTATCGGAGTATATGATTGTGATTGTGTAACAATTTGGCAATTGGAAATGAGCAAAACTTTGTATCAATACTGTAATTTCTTTAATTTATATTACTACTGCCAGCTCATTGGCAATTGGAAACACCCGAGATATATGATCCTATAATCTATTAACATTGACCACAAACAACATAACGTGCTGCAAGCTAGATTTACAGTTCCTTTCACAAATCACAAGTTATGCATGATGGGGAAATTTGAAAGTTGTGAATATACAGTTACGCATGTAACAATGTTTCCGAGGGCAGCTGCTTAGGCAGAGGTGGCCCAGAGGCACCCTGATTTGTCCCAAGTGGCTGGCATAGGCAGTCGCCACTTGTTCAAAGAAAGTAAAGAAACAAAGGGGGAAAAAAGGAAGAAAAGCAATCAAAATTCGTATTTCATTTACATCCTCCGCTCTCCCATGACCCAAGAATCGCTGCCACTTATACTGGAGTCCGGGAGGAAGGGTGAAGGGCGCCCTAACACCTCTAACAAGTAAAGCGGGACCTGCTGTATTGTTTTATTAACTTCTGTTTCGTAGCTTTCGCTCTCTCTCTCTTAAATGGCGTCTGTATTTTCATTTTTTCTGCAAGAAGAGCATATAGTTAATCGTCTTCATGTAGATAATGTAAGTTTTAGGATGTGATTACTGATTAGAGGTTGGAGTGTCTAAAGAGTAAAGAGTTGGGGGATGAAATAGATAAATTTTCAAACTTTTGCTTCGTGCATACATAAGTGAAAGCTCCTCTACTTTTCCTGCCTTAAATTGCTCAGTGTTTTCCTAGTATTTACCATGTTGCTCCTTGCGGTGACCGTGACCATCTGTTCTTGTTCTTTCCCCACTTCAAAACTGCTGAATATTACAGAATTATATCTTCTAAATTGTCGTACAGACATGCAGAATTTAGCATGGAAGTTCTTGGTTAGGCTAATTCAGGATGCAAAAATGGGCTAGTCTCAACAAATAATTTCTTTTGATTATGATAAGTCTTCCCAGCTTCTTCCAGATCTAACAATAAAAGGGACCATTGCAAATTGCAATTGCCTTCGAAACCTTTCACTGTTCATTTAGGGTTAGTGTGTGGATGAAAATGGGAACTTTTAGGATACAGATAGGGTTCTATTTTATAATTTGGTTGAGACAAAGAAATGTTAGAAGATGAGCATAGGGGTATCATTTGCCAAAATTGTCGATGGGTCTGGAAGAGAATCTGATGCAAAAGATTTAATTGAAATTTGAACATACTTTACTTAATTACATGAGAGATACATAAATATGAAGAGTTCAGGGGGTATGTAAATATGTAATTACATCTAATTATTTGGGGGCAATGTGCAAAATTCATGTTCTACATGATTTTAGCGACCAGTAAATTTCTTAATCATCCATATGATTTTGTACCAGATGAAGCTGATGAGAAGTCTGCAACCGAGACCCACGAGCTTTCTGTGCGGTATGTTTCAAAACATTGCCTCACTTGTTTCTAAGGGCAACCTAATTTTGATAGTCTCTTTCTGCCCATTTCTCTTAGTAGAACGAAGCGAATGTCAGTAGCTGTGGGACCCAGCAGCTTCGCTTCAAGGAAGAAGAAGATGAAGAAGACATCAACTTCAGATTGAGGTGATGATATATAGAGTGCTTGTGCGAACATAAAATATCTGAATTACTTTCCTAAATCATTAAGAGTGTTTTTTCATCCTTGAGATGTTGTAACAGGTGGATAAACTTGTATGAGTTATTGAATCTAATCAAGCCCCTCATGACCCAGTCGTCTCAACTTATTGTCGCTTTTTGTAATTTTGCCAATTTTGAGTTGTTATGTTATGGCCTATCGAACAAGATAGATAGTTGGCAGTGCAACAATTGTTTGTCATAGACTCGACATATTCCCGAATCACTCTAAACTTAGAAGGGTTTGTGTCAAGTTAAAAGGTTATAAAAGTTCACTCCTGTTCTCTGCTATTCTGAAATGTCCTTTTCTCCAATAGATTCAGTTGTGTAAAGGGTGTTCACCCAAGTTTCCTCCCTACAAGAAGTTCGAGATCAAGAGATCAACTAAGGGATGTGCAATTCTTTGTATGTTCAGATGTGGATTGCTCCCCCATCAGTACGAACAGCAATGGTTTGTTGATGTTTCACTGATAGTAATTTTCAGTTGAAAATGCAGTCAGGCAAGTTGCTGATTCTTCTGAGATGATATTGCCTAATCAAAATTTATTCTAGGCTATTATATGGTACTCCACTTCAGAATCAGCTCAAATGTATAAGCACTATATCAATTCAAGTCATACCTGCAATAGAACAACTACGGCTTATATCGAGCTATGGAGCAAATTACCAGGAATAAGCTTTGATTATGCGGGACTTTTGTCGACTGCCCTATTCCTGTGCAGTTGATTCACATAGAGAACGTATTCACTATGTGCTTCAATTCGTGCACCCCTAATCATCACATAGAGAGGCTGTCACATTTGTTGGCACAAGACTGACTGTTTTGTTACTCGTACTTATACATTATCTTGAAATTTCAGAAATACCTGCCCAAAAGATGTTGATTTTTTTTTAAGTGGTCTTCTAATTGAGGGCTTGAATGTGTATACCTTCAACTTTCAAGGATAATGCAAACATAAATAACAAAAGAAATTGGTCAAATGTGGCAAAATCAAAACCACTGAAGTTGATAACAAGCAAGTTAGGTGATGGAGGCAATGCTATGGGCAAAAGATGCGACAAATGTCACATTTTTGGTTCATAAAATAAATGTCTAGATCTTATTATATGAATTGTGAGAAATTATGGGGCAACAAACTATGAGGTTTGAGGGGGTTGGTAAGCCAACTGCCCCCAATCTAAACTTCCCTACCAATTAATAAGTCCTCCATCATCACTTGACATGATATGATGACTGCTGCCAATTTCCTATTTATCATCTCTAAATTAGTACAGATAAATTGAGGTTGTAGATTCTGATTAAAAAAGTAACAAAATTGAGCTGTTATCTTCGATCATCCTTTCATGATGTTTCAAACTCATCACTTTCTGAGCAGAACTGTCATGGTGATTTAACGGAGCAAAACTTTCATGATGTTTTAGAAACTGATCACTTTTGGAGTGGTCGTCTATGAAATTAGTGATACATGGAGGACTTGTGTGAAACATAACCTTTCTTCTTGGGTAATGCTACATCTACTATCAAATTTATAACATTTTTCTTTACAATCTTAGGTGGCGGATGTTTCTACCACCTACTCTACAATATACTCTACTAATAATGTGCCACCTACGATTGTAAAGAGAAAAATTGTAGATTTTGGTAGTAGGTGTAGCATTACCCTTCTTTGTAATGTCTTCACCTAAAAGGATTTTTTTAAGTCAGATAAACAAATAACCAATCTCTATCTATGCTCTCCCTCCCTTTCCATTCTCAGCTACCGCACCTACCCACTTCCTCTCTCCATCAACTACTTTCCATCTTCTCTTTTTCTTCTTCTTCACCTCTCTAATTCCAAGAACTCACATCAAGAGAGAGAGAGAGAGATGGGGAGTGATGCAAAGGTGTTCACATTGGAGGATGTGTCAAAGCACAATACCAACACTGACTGTTGGCTCATCATCAATGACAAGGTATTCAATTCTTTCGGATCTTTGCTTCTCTTCTATGTCCGATTAAAAAAAAAATGAAGGAAAATGAGTGAAGGGTCCTTTTGTTTAGATCTGTTGTATTATTTGAATTCATAGATGAGATAGTTAATTTGATGGAAATGAGAATTGGGTCAGAGTAAAAATTTGATCTTGATGTATATATAGTGAAGAAACAACGGGGAAAGATTGAAGATGAATCATAATTCTTTTGTTTTTGCTGTAAATGATGTTGTTTTGACCCATAAACCCATAAAAGAAAGACAGAAAAAACAGTCTGATATTTGATTTCTTAGTGCTACTGTGTAAGTCTAAGTTTTTAGTGGATTGTATATTTTTCATAATTTAAGTCAGAAGTCCAGTCACACACACTTCAAGTTATTATCTTGATCCCTATTATGCCAAAATATGTTACTGCATCTGCGAAGATAGTATTTATAAAATTTTATATTCTTTTGCTGTTGAATTTTGATCATAACTTGGTACTCGTAAGTCTAGATAACCTAGATAATGATTTGAGTGTGTGTTGGGTTATGTGTAGATTGCTCTGCTTGTAACTTGGAACATAGGAAAAAACCGTGTTGTTCGCCATGACCTTTTAAGATTGAATTTTTTACATTATAGACAACTGGTTTGGGGTTTAGTTTCTTGTACCAGGATTTAAGCCTTGTTTTATCATGTAATCCGACTATATGTTTTATTAATTTCTTATTTACGAAACACCGGTACTTCTTACCCATGGTTTTAATCAAAAAACAATTGATCCTTTTTTATTGGATACATTACCCTACCAAGTTAAAAAATATTGGAAATGATGATTATTATACATGATCCATATTTCTTATGCTGACTTGTCAATGATTCTCATACACGATTCATCAAGTTTTATTACTACTAACATTTCAACTTGTGTGTCCTCGTGTATATGTCTGATACCATCTGATGAGATATATAATTGTTTCAAAACATTGTTGAGCACATTTGTTCAGTTTGTGAGTTGAGATGTTAGTTCTTACTTCTTAGTTAAATAAATCCTACTCTTTTGCGTCGCCAATTCACTTTCATTGCTTTTCCCCGAATTATTTCAGACTTGAGAATTCATTTATTCTATGTATTCTTTCATCTTTTAGACAGTTTCTCTTCTTCTTTAAATGGAAAAAAATAAATAAATCAAAAGTTTAATCAACTGATAATAACTTGTTGCCTTCATCCATCTATCAAACCAGCTGATTGTTCAAAATGGTATGCAGGTTTATGATGTAACGAAATTTCTCGACGACCATCCGGGGGGTGATGAAGTTTTGTTGTCAGCAACTGGTAAATAAAATCATTTTTTTGGTAGCTATTGTTAATGTATAGTTTATAGAAAGAAAAGAAACGTAAAATTTAGTAGAAATTTAGTATGAACCTGTCGAAACCCACCCCAACCCAACACAAACCTGATATTTCCCCGACAGTCAATGGGCGTCATTTAGATCGCTTAAAACCTGCCTGTAGTTCTTAGTAGGGCAGAATTGTACCTGAAGAGCTCAAACAGTTTCAGGTTAGACACGATCACATGACACGAATTAATTCAAAAACACATGTTCAATTCCACCTGTGCACTCTGCTAGTTAGCGGCGAAGGATGGTTTTAGCAAGAATGATCATGTTTTTAGTTTTTTGTTCTTTCTTTTATGATTTTTGTAGGTAAGGATGCAACCGATGATTTTGAGGATGTAGGTCACAGCAACACGGCAAGAGCCATGATGGATGAGTACTACGTTGGGGAAATTGACGCAGCTACAATTCCAATCAAAACCAAATACGTTCCACCAAAACAACCTCACTACAACCAGGACAAGACCTCGGAGTTCATTGTTAAGCTTCTCCAATTTTTACTTCCCCTTGCAATCTTAGGGCTCGCGGTCGGAATCAGATTCTACACAAAATCTGCCTGATACGTGGAGAATCTGCTTCTATTCTTATGTGCGATGGTTAAGACAAGTTAGTCAATAGACGGTTGCTTATGTGTGCTTGTACGTCTTCTCTTTCGTTTGGTTTTGAATGATACACTGTTCTTCCTCTATTATCTTGTATCTATTATTATGATCCATACTAAGTTTATATGATCTCATTGATGGAAATTTTATAACATGGACACTTAAGCAGCATGCATAAAACATTGATGTCAACCGTAATCATGTTTCTACAAATTCATATCTTAATCATGTTACAAAAGTGCTTTAATATAAAAAATCCTAAATCATGTTTCTATATAGATCTTTGCTAAATCAAAGAAGAAGAATATTAAAAGCGGAAGCACTAACCTGAAGTCATTGATAGAGATTGCGCAGAGAATTTGGATATTTCTATATGATACGTACTTCTATGAGCGACCGTCTCTCTTTTCTTTTCTATTGATGGGATGGCAGATAGAATAGGAAGATACGTATATATAGGGGATCACAACCCTAATGGATAATTAGTGATTTATAATTTTGCCCATCACAAAATTAAAATTTTACTTTACGGTTTCTACACGTAATATATCACACATTATATTATATGCTTTTAACCTATCACTTAATCTTGGTTAGATCACTTTAATTTGGGTTAGACTTTAGAATAGCAATTATACATTTAGTCACATATGTGAGCCTACATAGATTAATTTTCAACAATCTCCTACTTGGGCCACATATGTTACACCTTTTAAATGTATATACTTTATGAGCTCAAAATTTTGCTATCATAACCAAAAGCATAGCCAAACAATATCGTCCATTAATCATGTAAATATAGAATCAAAACAATTTTCGTTATATTTATCGTAACTAAATTCATCAATAGTCACACATATCACCATAATCGAATGACATAGATCAAGTGTGAATGTGTAGCATAGAAATTTCATGCAATGTGATCTATATACATGTCTATTTCCAACTGGTCCTCTTAAACTTAAGTGAGGTCAGAATCAAAACATGACAAAAGAGAGAGAAACTGAATACTTTATTTTTTATTAGAAAATAACCAAATGTATAAATGTCTCAGACAAGCATAAAGCAAATAAAATACAAACACCCACTAAATCATGATTCCTCAAATAATACAATACCCATATGAGCAGTGTGCTCATGAAAGACCTTACGTGGTAATCCCTTTATGAGTGGATCTGCTATCATGGAGTTTGTTCCAATGTGCTCTTATGGATATTTGTCCACTCTGTACTCTTTCTTTCACAACTAGGAACTTTATGTCAATATGCTTCGACTTTGTTGAGCTCATGTTGTTGTTGGAATACATTACTGCTGACTTATTGTCACAAAATAACTTGAGTGGTCTTTCTACATTCTTCAAAATGCGCAACCCAGTGACAAAGTTCTACAGCCATATTCTATGATTCAATGCCTCATAGCATGCTACATACTCTACTGTCATAATGGAAGAAGCTACAAGTGTTTGTTTGACACTTTTCCAGAATATAGCTTCTCCAGCTAACAGGTAAATATAGCATGATGTAGACTTTCTGCTATCTTGGCACCCAATGAAATCAGAATCAGAATATCCTACGACCTCCAAATGATCTGATTTCCTATATGTGAGCATGTAATCTTTTGTTCTCTGAAGATACCTCATAACCCTCTTGGCTGCTATCCAATGGTCTATACTAGGTTTACTAAAATACTTACCTAACATCCCAATAATGTACATAATATCCGGACGTGTACATACTTGAGCATATTAGACTCCCAACAGCTGATGCATAAAGGATCTTTTGCATTTTCTGAATTTCAATGTTACTTTTAGGGCACTGACTAAGGCTAAATTTGTCTCCTTTAGCAACATGTGTATCTCCTGGTCTACAATCTTCCATGTCAAACCTTTTGAGTACTTTATCGATGTATCCCTTTTGTGATAATCTAAGAATACCTAGAGACCGATCTCGGTGTATCTGAATTCCTAATACAAAAGAGGCATCCTCAAGATCCTTCATCTCAAAATGTTTGGACAGAAACCTCTTAGTCTCGTGCAACAAGTCTATATCGTTAGTAGCAAGCAATATATCATCGACATACAAAACTAGGAATATATGTTTACTCCCACTGAACTTGTGATACACACAATCATCAACAACATTTATCTCAAAACCGAATAAAATAATTTCGTGATGAAACTTTTGGTACCATTGACGAGAAGCCTGCTTGAGTCCATATATGGATTTCGTCAATTTGCAAACCATATTCTTCGAGTCTCCCGACACAAAATTTTCTAGTTGCATCATATAAATAGTCTCGTCAATGTTGCCATTGAAAAACGCCATCTTGACATCCATCTGATGTAGCTCAAGGTCAAGTTGAACAACAAGTGCCATAATTGTCCTCAACGAATCTTTCGATGAAACTGGAAAGAAAGTCTCTGTAAAATCGATGCATTCTTTCTTAGTATAGCCTTTAGCTACAAGACGTGCCTTATACCTCTTCAAATAACCAATTGCATCCCTCTTGGTCTTAAATATCCATTTACAACCAATTGGTTTTGCACCTTCAAGTTTCCAAACTTTGTTGTCTTGCATAGACTTATACTCCTCATTCATGGCACTCATCAACTTTTGAGAGTTATAACTTTTCATGACCTGATGAAATGTGATTGGATCATCTTTCATCATTCCATTGTCATCCTCATGTTCTTGGAGAAATACAATATATTTATCCGGAATTCTCATTTCTCTCGTGGGTCTCCTTAATGGCACTGGCTCTTGAGGTTGTTGAGTTTGTTCTTCTGGAACAATTACCTCATTTTCAATAGGAGTTATTCAACATTGTCTTATTGAGGTTCCGGATTCACTTCTTAATCAATGATCGGTGTAGGAACCTGAATATTGTCAAAAGTGATAGTAGGAATTGGGTTTGTAATTGAATCCAATTCCTCAAAAAGCAATGTCCCTAACCTTATTTCTCCCCCTAAACTCAACTTCCACAAAAAATGTTGCAGTTCCCATCTCAAAAATATTCCTAAGAGTGGGATCATAAAACTTATAGCCCCTAGATCGGTCAGAATAACCAATAAAGTAGCTGCTAACTGTTTTGGTGTCCAATTTCTTTTCATGTGGCCTGTAAGGCCTTGCCTCAGCTGGACATCCCCAAATGTAAAAGTGCTTTAGACTAGACTTTCGACATGTCCAAAGCTCATAAGGTGTTTTTGCAGCTGCATTAGTTGATACTATATTGAGAATTTAAGCTACTGTCTTTAATGCTCATCCCCAGAGGGACTCAGGTAAGGTGGAATGAGCAATCATATTCCTTACCATATCCTTAAGAGTCCTATTTCGCCTTTCAGCAACATCATTCATGTTAGGTGATCCTAGCATGGTGTACTGTAGGACAATACCGCATTCTTCTAGGAATTTAGCAAACGGTCCTGGACGTTGTTCACCTGAGCCATCATAGTACTCACCACCACGATCAGATCTGACATTTTTAATCATTTTGTTGAGTTGATTCTCAACTTCAGCTTTATAAGCTTTGAACACGTCCAGAAACTGTGATTTTTCATGAATGAGATATAGGTATCCATAACATGAGTAATCGTCTATGAACGATATAAAATATTGTTGACCATTCCAAGATGCCGAAAGGGAATGACCCACAAATATCTGTATGGATCAATTCTAAGATGCCTGAACATCTATTGGCACCTATTATCTAAGTTTTGGTCTGTTTTTCCTTTATGCAGTCTACACAGACATCAAAGTCTGTGAAGTCCAGGAACTCCAAAATGCCATCAGACACAAGACGCTCAACTCTACCTTTTAAGATATGATCTAAGCGTTTATGCCATAATGATGACGAATTTTCTTTATTCAATTTAAGTTTAGTACCACGTGATTCCACGTGCAAGGTTTCATTATAGGATGCAATTGTTTCGAGCAAGTAATGGTTGTCATAAGAATTCAAATAACCAGTTCCAACAACATTCAAATTTAAAGATAAACTAAACTGATTGTTTCCAAATGAATAACAATAACCAAATTTATCCAATAAAGAAACAGAAATCAAATTTTGTCTAAAAGACGGTATAACAAAAGTGTCTCTCAAATCCAAATAAAAATCAGTTCCTAACAACAACCTAAAGTGCCCAATTGCTTCCAGTTCTACTGATTTTTCATCGTGCACGAAGATTTGTCTTTCACCATCATTTGGCTTTCGACAACTCAGGCAACCCTGCATAGAAAGACTTATGTGAGTAGTAGTACCATAATCTATCAACCAAATGTTTCTAGATACTGAAGATAAATTAACCTTAGAACATACCAGAGTAAGAAACATACCTTTCTTTGCACGCCATGCGTGATATTTGGTACATTCCTTCTTCATATGTCCTAGACTTGTTACAAAAGAAACAACTCTCTGTAACCCTCGTTCCCGTTTATACAGATTTGTATTTTTTTTTCTTTCTTGTATTCTGGTATTTAAATTTTCCATATAAATTCTCTACTTTTTTGAAACCCAATTTTACATTCTTTATATTCATAATTTCTCTAATTTGTGAAGCCCAAATATAAAACCCAAGTTTACAACCCAAACCTATATCTATTGGATCTCAACCCGTTAACCCATTATCCTACCCTACCCAAAATTAACCACCCGTATACAAATCCCCTCACATTCCCCCACTCTTCACCTTCCGTAACTCCATAACCCCCACCACCCCATAACTGCCCCCACTTTCTCACCCCCATTACTTTACTAATATTATATTATTATAAACCCTCTCCTTATTCTTTCTCGCCCGTCTCTATCTCTCCCCGTCTCCCTCTCTCTATTCTATTTTCCCAACCAACAGAGAACACCCCCCCATCTCCCCTTCGTCTCCAACCTTCATCAACCCACCGCACACCTCCTGCCTCGTCGCACCTCAGCCCTGCTCGTTGTGAGCTCCTCGTCGCTGCCCACAACCCCTCGACGCCTCTGCCATTGCCATCTCGTCTTACTCATCCTTCGTCGAACCCATTCTCGCTCCTCATCGCCTTTCACCCAACTCGTCTTCCTCCTTCGACTTCATCCTTCACCTTCACCATTGCCGACCTTTGGAGCTCCTCTGCCTCGTCGAACCCATCCATTTCCGATCGCCCTCGTCACTGATCAACAACCGACACCAATGCCACAACCATTCACCTGTGCCCTTCCAGTGCACCGATGTTCGTCGTCCCTCGTTGTCATCATCTCCGAAGTTCCTCGACTTCGTGAACCCATCACAGCTCTGCTCCCTCGCTCTCGTCTCTGTTCCCGCCTAAACCAACAGTAGCCGAACCCATCATCGTCATTGCCTCCGTTCGCCACCGCCGACCTCGTCGACCTTGATCCTCTCTGCTGTCTACGCAACCACCGTACACCCCCGCTTCGTCCTCGTTGTCGTCCAGAGCTCGAATCCCCATCCCGCCGTCTCCTCCTCTGTTTCGTCGAGAAACAGAGCCACTCGAGCTCCGCCACTCCCATCGCTGCGTCGCTTCCCGATCGCAGTGCCGCCGCCAGTCACCGCGAGCTTTGCCACCCTCACTGTGCATCACCACAGTTGCAGTCGTCGCTGAGTCCCGCCCGTTCTCTCTATTTTCTCTCTCTGTCGAAGGTGGGAGACGAAAAGCGATTGGCCAGATCCGCTGTTCGGTGTTCTGGGCACAAGGGATCCGGAGTTGCTGTTTGCTTTTTGCCCTGATCTAGTGTGCGTGTGTTGCTCTTGCTGTTGGATCCGCTGTGTGTACGTGTTTGCTGTTTGGAGTTCGCTGTTTGGTGTTTTGCACGTGTCTCGCATGCATTTTAGAGCGTCGCTTGGGATTTTGATCCCGTTATTTTTGTATTCGGTCTCATCGTCGTCGGTTATCAGGCAAGTATCCTCTTGTACAACTCGTTTGTTCTCATACAAGCTTATATTCTTTGACTCTAATTCGTATTCTTTGGTTGAATTGAAAACTATTGCTATACATAATCCGTCAATCCCATATCCGAACATGATCACAAATACTTTGTTACCATATGTATTACATGAACACGATTAATACACACATATGAACTCTTAGGATTATACATAATTATATGCATGATGTTTTACCAGTGATAGTAGTTAAGTATGATATCTTGTTATTGTTGATTAAAAATAATAAAAGTAACAAGCCGGGGTATAAGGCTAAAGATCTAATAGTGGGCAATATAGAAGAGCGTACTCGGACGGGAGCTCGTGGTTTCTCGATGCAAGTTGCAAGTTTGCAAATTACAAGTTTACATGTTTCTCGCTACAAGTTTACACTCTACATGTTCCACATGCACGTATCTCGATACAAGATACAATTTATATGTTCACGTTACAAGTTCACGCTCTACATATTGCACATTACACGTATCTCGATACAAGTTACAATTGACATGTTTTTTCCCGAGTACGTGTCCTATAGAATCCACCACTAGGCCTAAACGTAACGGATTATATGTAGCAATCATGTAGTAAAAGTATGGATGCATGAAGTGTTACCTAGATAGAATTAATAAAAGAAATAAGATTAACACGTGCACTTGCATAATCCAATTACATGTACATGTTCATGTTGACTTGTTTACTTGCTTACTTGTTTACATGCATGCCACTTGTTTCATGATATCTTGTTCATGATCCTGTTTACATATTGTATTTCTCCTATTACATGATTCTTGATTCCTTACTCCTTTTCCTGCTTCTTGTTTTGTCTTTATACTTGTCCCGTTAGCTTGTACCACTTGCGGTCCGTGACTTGCATTAACGGGTATCTTCTTGTTTCTTCTTTTGGTAATAATGTACTTGCATGCCCAGATGGAGAATTACCTGGAGGTGTTGCTGATCAATTATTTTAGTCTTGTTAATTATCATGTTATCTTTAGTTCATGATTTATTCATGCTGCTCTTTATTGTATTCCAGACGTATTTAACCCGTAACTACTTTATTTTTCTAGCTATTGGTTATGTTGTGGACTATGTCATGTACTTTTGTTATCCTATTGTGATTTTTACATGTCTGCGTGGTTTCGTTGTTATCTTGTTGTTGAGTTACCTGTACAGTTTATGAATGGTGTATTCGCATCATTCTCTGGGCCTCAGTCACATGCTCATATTCCCGTATTTTAAAAGGCGGGGCGTGACACTCTCTGTATCCTTCTGTTGTTTCTTTTGAGCTGGACCCTTAGCTTTTTCATTTTCAGATTTTCGTTTTTGCTCTTATCCTTAGAGACATTGGCCAAGTGAGCACTTTTAGTCGTATCTTGTTTCAACCTTTCTTCTTCTAGCACACAGTGAGAAATAAGCTCATTTAGAGTCCATTTTTTTCTTTTGACAGTTGTAACTGATCTTGAATTGATTGAACTGAGTAGGAAGTGATACCAAAACCATATGAATAATTACTAACGTTGGGCTGTGGCTCTTCTCAGATTCCTTGATGTACTTCGCTATGTCTTTCTTGACCGTGTGCTTTTCAACTGCCTTCCCTCTCAAATCAAGCATTCCTTCTCAAATGCAACATAATCAACATTAGAAACACATGGAGGGAACAATAATTAATAATCATGTCACACCCCGCTTGCCAAAAACACGGAATGCAAGTACGTGACACGGCCCAGTGAATGACTTGCGTCATCCATAGGTTGTTATCGATCAAACTCAACAATATAAAGAAGAAGTAAAACAACCACACATGCAATGAAAGGATAATCACATCAATAACAACATTGGAATTTGAGCATAAAAATAACCAATATCAAAATCACCCAACATCTGGAATTTAACAAACAACATTCGGGTCAAAGCCCAAAATACAATGAAAAAAACAACATTTGTTCAAATTTAAAGTTCTCAAATAAAGCAACATTTATTTAAGCGGCACAGCAAAACGTCTCTTTCACCATTGTTGCACCCCTAGTCCGTCAGGTAAATCTCCTTGATTACCTGTAAGCTGTTCATCTAAAGAGAGGAAAAATGTCCTTAGAGCAAGTCGTGGACATGTAAGTAGAGAAACAAAGAAACAATGACAATGGCGGTATAGCAATGAATTCAATGAATGATAAAATCAATAGTGTTGAACAGTGACAAACCGATAACGGTACAATATGCAATAACGATGATTCATCACGATAACGATAAACAATAACAATAATGGTAACAATAACGATAACACTGTTCAATAAAGATAACAATATGCAATGACAATGTGATGAAAGTCTTAAGTCTATTATTTATTTTTAATCTTAGCTAATGCACATACTACTGTGTTTTATGTGTGCCGTACCACAGGTTCGATGCATACAATCAATTTCGTTTAGACCAAGGTGGTAGATTCTATAGATCATGTACTCAGGAACAATATTCAATAATGATCGATGATCGAATCAATCGAGATACTGTAGTCAGTACTATACAATTAATCGATGACCGATATGACCAATAAACCAGTAGACCGATAGACCGATAGACCGATAAATAGGGAAACACGGGCCCCTCCTACGAGTACAGTCACTATGTCATCAACTACCCTAGTCAATCCTTAACCCCGGCTTGATTAACACTCTTTATTCAATTAACACACAATAATACGATTAATAAGGGACACTAGAAAATGTGGCAACACAACCCTAAGATCATGCAATATACTCTATACAATTAAAAGCACCAATTCAACATTATAGGTATAATTATATATTATACAACATAGAATCCCAATTCTAGACAGCAGTAGATTGCTGTACCAAAATTAGAATTTTAGTTGCTACAGGATAGCAAATGCGGATCCGTCAGAAGTTTTTGAAACTAGACTCCTGCCTGGTTCCAATGCATATTTAAAGTCTACATTCCGACAACGGTAGCTAGATGAATTTCAGTGTTCTTTACCGATTTTAGTTTATGACTGGTTATCGATGTTGGCTAATTTCAGTTGTAAGGGCAGTAAATAATCATTGCAAAAATCAGTAAAAATAATTTTTATCACCCTAAGCATGTTATCTACTAATCTAGAATTTATTATGGCTTTATTTGATCATTAGTTCACTTAATTCATCAACCTAACATGGTATGTACATGAATCTGAAATTACAGCGCAGCAGTAGCAAAAGATTCATAACTCAGGCAATACAAGTCGGAATTCGAAAATTCTGGATATTATTGACAACTAGACACTTAGGGCTACGTTTCATATTCAGATAGTGACAGATTTTAATGACATTATCTAGGTTGAAACAGCACGACAAAGTTCAGGTTGGCGTAAATTTCAAGGTGTCAACATATTCTTTTTGAATAAAATGATTAAAATGTTAAGAACAATGAATTGGGATTTAACAATCATAAATCACAGCAAGCCATTCCTATGTGAACATGGTATTAAGATGTGAAATGTCCATAATCTTATTAATCACAAACAACTAATACACTAATATCAATCACAAATCAATCCTAACATACAATCTACAATAGTTGTGTATAATGTCATGCGATGAAATGTAAAAATAATTTCCTATTCTTATATTCAATAACTAACTATATGAGTGCATGTAAGATCTCTGTACATTTGAGGCAAAAAGGCGGTACGAAGTCGAGACTACCACTTGGATTCGCTCGTGTAAATCCGTGGTATCCCAACGATAGATGACAATAACAATATACGATATTCAATATGGATCTACTTGCGGAATTCAATAAATGATCTCGAACATGATACAATACAATTCGAGTAAGATGACTTGCCTTTAGATGACGTTAGCCCCGATAATAATAAGAATCCAAGACACGCACGACCACGTGCAAACTCCAAACAACAAGCAACGACTGATCCACTCCACACCACCAGAATAGCATACCGTGGTTCAAAGATCCCCCACGCCAGAACACCAAACAGTGTTTCCCTCCACTCACGCTTCTTCTTCTTCAATCGACTGAGAGAGGGAGAGAGTGTGACGGCGACAGCGGCGGTAGGGGGCAGCGGCAGCGGCGACGACGATGCGTGGCGGCACTGTGGTCGAGGAGCGATATCAGCGGTGGGGACTGGCGGCGACGCGGACAATGGTGGCGTGATGCGATCTCTGTTTCGCTCGAAACAGAGGAAGATGGCGGAGGTGGCGTGCGGGCTTGGATGGCAACTTCGACGACTAGGGGGATCTGCGGTGGTTACGGGGTGAACGGAGAGGCAAAGGCGAAGGTGGGTTGATGGGTTTCGGTGAAGTCGAGTTCGAGCGATGGGGACGATGACGAAGGCGACGGGTTTGAGATGGTGGTGACGATGGGATGGAGGTGGCAAGGAGACGACGATGAGGACGATGATGGAGGTTAACGGTGGTCGGAGTTGGCTTGGTGATGGGAAATCGGCTGATGGGCGTTGGGTTGAAGTGGAAACAGAGAGAGGGAGATGAGAGGGGGATGAACAGTGCGGAGGGGTTAGGGTTAAACAGTATATGGGGGGTTTCGGTGGTAGGGATGAACAGTATGGGGTTAGGGTTTTCTTTGGGTATGGCGGCTGTGCATTAGGGGGGGTATTAGGTTAGTATTTGATTAAAATAGTAATGGTAGAGATTATGGGGCTTAATAATAGGGATTCCATCTTCAAATTTTTGGGGGTTACAGATGTGGGAAGTGATTAGGAGAGATCTTTGGGATTTGACTGTAATACCCCAGATTTTTAAATAATGTTTTTAAGATAATAAATGAATTAAAATGATTTTTGGGGATTTAATAAATATTTTCTGAAAATTTATCTTTTTACACGTGCAAATGTTTTCTTGGAAAGTTCAAAATCAAAAATTATTTTTGGGAAACTCATTAATTATTATTAGATATTATCTGTAAATTTTCTGGATTTTTCTGACATTTGTTGGACCTATTTGCAAATATTACAAAAAGATGGACTTTTGTGCAAAATTACCACTTGGAATGAAAAGTCCAGATTTTCGGATTTTTGGGCTGGGCTTGATGCTTAGTCAACTCATGGTTAAAAAGCTTGCTTTTTGTTTAGATGAATTTGGTTTATTTTGCAAGTTTTGATAAAAGGGGATCTTTTTGCAAAATTGCCATTTATAAGGACAAAAATGCAAAATCGTTTTCTGGGTTTCTCAAACAGTTCTGGCTGGTTATAGGATGGTTATTTTGATTTTAAAAGGTTTTATTTAGTTTCGAAATATAAGGAATTATATATGTAAAGATATATTTAAAAGAGGCATTTTACAAATTTGTTTACAAACCCTAAAAACCTATATTCCAGCCTATTTAAAAGGTAGAGTGCAGCCATCTTTTGCTGCACAATACAAAGGATTTTATTATTATTATTTCTTGGAGTTTTAAAGAGAAGATCTTGAATTTCTTGCGAAGGAGGGATTTTTCTTGTTCTTTATTAACTTGGTTTGATTTCTTCAACAAGGTGAGTGACATGTTTGTTTTGTGTTGTTTTATGTATGTTGTATGTGATGATTTATTGATTAGCAAGCATGTTAGGAGTTTGCATGAGAATATATGAAGTTTTGATAAATAGATGAATTAAAATTGAATCTTTTCATGAAACAATACTATGGATGACCAAAATCCTAATTTGATGATTTGTAATTGTTAAAGAACCTAATAGAAATCATGGATGTGTTGTTCTACTTTATAATCTTGCTGATTTATTGCATAAGGTGAGTTTTATTTATTTATTTATTTATTTTAGTATTTGTTCCTTAGGCCTTCTTTGCTTCTCTTGGATGTTGTGCGAGATATTTGGTAACGAATTAGTGTGGTTCAGTTGTTTATTCTTAATTGCTGCAAATTCATATCTTAGGAAGTGATCCCATAGTAAGAAGATGGAAAATGTGAAGGACAAGAATTTTTAAGGTTTGACAATGCTAAACATGAGATTCAAATGTGTCTTAAAATAATCTACTTTCAGCAGGAGAAAGTTAGGAAATATTTAGGGGAAATGAAATGTGCAACAATTATAACTTTCACAATGCAAGGCATGAGAGTGTAATGGCTTATTTTAAAAAAAAGGATAAGGATACTCATATTTTTTTGAGTTAATTTCCAACACACTTAGCTTGATATTGCAGTCTAATAGTACTAGATGATTAGGATGTGCAATGTGTTCTTCTTTCACAATGTTAGTCATTAATAGTTTCATCTATTTTTAATGCATAAAACGTGTCATCAATTTCCATATAAAAAGCAGAGTGGTTATTCTTTAATTTGAGAAAGATACTTGCAAGTTAATAACCGAATTTGCAAGAACATAAGGCATCTCACGGATATGTAAATTTGTAAGTAAATTTATTTAATCTTGTATTTGAAAATCCGATCATTGTGGTGGGTGTCTCTGTTTGGGGGGATTGGTTTCACATTACCTATACCTTTTTAAATATTTTACTTTTATTATAAAAAATGTCATGTTTTAAATGATGGGTTGAGTTTTAGTAGATTGGCTTCACTTACAAGAGAGGCTAACTTCATCACACAACCTATTAGGGATATGATAGTAAAGACAATCAAGTTTTTGATGGAAGTGTCTAAGTATCAACGACCTGCAATTGCTTTCTCACTAAATTTGGAGTAACACTAATCTGTTGATCCATGGTTCAAAATTGGATATTGGCCTGCCATTTATCTGTATAATCACATATTTCTGGAAGTATCAGAAGTATCTGTATACAGAATTTTGATTTAGTACAGCCTATACTTCTTAGTGTTGGCTAATATTTCAAAACATCATCTCACCATTCCTGATTTTTAGCATTCTATGCCATATTTGATCTAAATGTCAGATATATTGATCTCATCACCTATATGAAACATCAAACTTCAATTAAATTGCTTTCCTAAGTATTAATATTTTCTAGTTGATTTTCAAGACACTTGGTGTATAATGAAACTGGTGTTTTTTATAATTATCTCACTTAAACATATATTTGTGAACAGGACATACCTATTGTGGTCATTCAATTTATTGTCAGATAGTAATGCAGAACCATTTTCTTTATATATCAGCTATATATATAATCCATATATATGTTCTTCTCAACTTAGTAAAGAGGATTTTTTTCTACATATGTTATACATATACACTGTTACTCCAGATCAGTAAGAGGACTTCTTCTATATCATATATATACCCACATACTTATATATCAGTAAAGGGTTTCTATATATATATATATATATATCTGTTATATATAATCTTCATATGTTCGCTTCAGTTCAATAAGGGGTTTATCTATATATCAGACCTGCATATTCTTTCATTCAAACCAGTAAAGAGGATCAATTTTTTTTTATATTCCTGCATATGATCAATCTTTATAACCTGCATATGGTCCATCCTTTACATAACTTGCATTAACTTAATTTAAAACAAAGGGTTTTTTTATATATATGTCATATATATACATAATCAGTGTAAAGGTGTTTCCATATGGCAGTATGCATATATGCAGACATTATCAATTTTGTGGAAGGGATCTTTTCTACATTTTTCTGCAACCTGCACATGTTTTAAAATTCATTCTATGAGCTGCATATGTTCTACTTCATATCAGTCAAGAGATTTCTATATTATACATATATATCTACATATATGCTTTATTTCGGTATCAGAGTTTTCTATATATATATTATATAAACACACACAAACTTTATATCAGTAAAAGGGAATTTCTTTTATATCAAATACATACTCATTTACTCAATCAGTGAAGAGGGGTTTTTCTATTGGTTTCTGCAGATGCTTTCATTTTCCTTTATATCTGCATATAGTCAAGAGCTACATTTTAGTAAAAGGGAATTATATACACTTTGTGCATACTTTGTTTAAAGAGGATCTTCTATATATATGTATATATATATCCTTATACAATCAATATGAATGAATGACTTTATTTTCAATATGAATGAATGACTTTATTTCTCACTGTGAGTGGTTAACAATGAAATAAAATGAAGAGATTATAAAGAGAGATTTATTTTTCCGTTGATGGTCGAGTTGTGAATCTCTAGGAGTTGAGTGGGAGTTCTGTAAACCGGCAGATAAGATTTTGTGGATTTTGACCAGTTGAGGTCATTGGGGTTGTTTTGTGGAATTAAGTTCGACAGGAAACACTAACTCTAGAGAGGAGGAATTTTTGTGTTCTTTTAATAATAACCAACTTAAGGACAGACACTCGTGGAGATGTGATGGAACTTGGGAAACGTAAGTATATGCTCTTTGTTTTGTTGGTCCAACGGATGCGTTCTAGGACTTGTTTGTTGTTCTGTCTCGAGAGGACATTTGTATGTTCGCGTGTCGAGGGTCTGCAGGCCTATTTACGGAGCATGCATGGTGCATTCGGGTGTCGAGGGTCGGCGGGCCTATTCACAGAATGTACTTGGTGTATCTCCACGTCGAGGGCCTCGCAAGCCTATTCGTAGGGTACACGGCAGGGAGGTAATTCTCCGATTTTGAGCTATTCTTACATGATGCTTGGCGTCGAGGGCTGTGGTGCCTATTCGCGGAGTATTCTGGTTCTTATTTTCATCACCGTAGTAGGATTAGTTGCATAACGAGAGATGTAACCCTATAAAATGGAGAATGTTAAGGGCTTGCACCAGACCTATATAGTATGGAATGCATAGAATCCGACAAGTATGCATTAGAGAGTCAGCATATAGCAATTGTGTTTTCTTGACTTGGTTTATATGCATACTGATTTGTGTTTTCTTACACTTGACACTTAGTTTAGATTCACTTGATGTTTTCATGTGTTATTACTATCTTATATCCCTTGATGTTTTCGTGTTTTATTTAATGCTATTTCATACTTCATTCATTGTCACTGTTGATACATATTGTTTATGATTTTATTCTTCATGTTTATTCATGTTGCTTTTGTTTTGATGTCATTCACACCGTTATGGCTGACCCCTGTAGTTTTGGGGGTTAGGGTTATCTCTAGCCTCATGTTTTACAGGTAGGTGCTTATAGCTTGGGATTTGGATGCTTGTGCTAGAATGATAATAGAGCTTATGTAAAATTGTGAAGAAAGTGTTGTAAAGAAGAAGAAAAATTTGTAATTCAAGGTGTTTTGTATTCCGCTGTGTTTTGTAAACAATTATTATAATAAAAATTATCTATATTTTTGGCTACGTTTACTATTGCAATTGAAGTTGATGCTGGGAATTGTGCCACATATTTTTGAGATATCATATTGGAAATTCGGGGCGCTACATTGGCTGTTAGGGAGAATTTGGGGGGTTGTTTTGGGTTAGTGGGTTTGGATAAAAGATCCAATAGGAGGTGGATATGGGGCTTTGGGTACAACATGGATCAAATAGGAGGACAATTCACAACCCAAAAAGATAAAAGGCATTTTATGAAATTAAATCTGAATTAGAAATACAAGGAGTAGATTTAAATAATCAAATTGAGATCAGAAATAACTTATGAATAACATTAGAATAGAATAGAATTACAATAGAGATTACAATAATGAGACAAAAAGAAATAAAATAGAATTACAATAGAGATTACAATGGGGATCAATAATAAAAAGGGAAAAATGAAAACGGGAGTTACAAATCAGCTATATCAAAAGATGAAAAATGTATAGATTACCAATTCATGTTTCCAAACCGATATCATTCAACATTTTCTAAGACAAAAAACAAAGTACCCCCATCGTTTGAGTTTAATACAATATGCCCATATAACGTTTGAAAAAGTATATTTAACACATTCCTACGTTAACTTAATCCCATCTGTTAAGGTAGAATTATTTTTTTGATGAATCGGATAGGGTCTTACGACCCCAGCCATCAGAATCACAATATATTAAAGCAATAAACAGTTAATTGTACAAGCTGTAAAATGGACAAAACACACATAGAATACATCAACAAAAGGTACAAACAAAAACACTAGAGTGCGGAAAAAAGAAAGGAAGCTACTCGATACTGAATCAGCTCCATTCCAGCACGAAAAAACCAACCGATCAGGGCACACATCGAGGATACAGGAGCCCCATAGCCTCAAAGCACGAAGAGATGCACCCACCAATCCCCCACGCCACTGGCAGCAGTGCTGCACCAGAGAGTCACTAAAGTCGGAAAAACAATCCAACTCGGCCAGGCACAAACCGAAGGGTAGGAACCTGAGAAGAAAGCACAACGCAGGAATCGAAAATAATCGAAAAACACTAACTGATAGAGAGGAAAGGTCCCAGGAACATCTCAAAACCTAAAGAAATCATATGACAAAGCAGCTGAGATATAAATCACCTCCAGAGACACTTAAAAAAATCAATCAGCAACCATCACACATAGAGCGACAATAACATAGACCTCCAAACATCACACATTGAGCGACAGCTAAAAAACATAGAAATATCATCAGATAAAACCATCACGATGCTCAAAGCATCTATAACATAGACCTCCAATCATCCAAATGCCCATATCCCAGAAGGAAGCAACAACATCTGAAGATAAACCGTCCAAGGAAAGAGATGACAGTAAGATATGATAAGCAAGTCTATGATAGAGATGCTGATGATATATAACAGCTCACAAAATATACAACAGCCATTAGTCATCAAAACATAAGAAGGGGTGATTTAAACGCTACCAGAACTGACAAAAAATAAAGAGACCATAGCTCAGACGATTAACTTGACCACAGAAACAACAAAACAGTGCTGGCAGCCGCATCATATGGGATAACTTAAGCCTGCAAGAGAGAGGGGGAGAAGAATAAAAATGGTTATAATAAAGCCAATTAAACAAGGCAAATTATACCGCATGAAGAGTACGAAGACAAAGATAAGCATTTTCTAATAAATGGAAAGCAGTAGAGGCTATGTCTTTAGGTTTCAACTCCGAAGACCATAGTTTGAATAGGAAAAAAACTCATCAATCATCGCAGCTCTTGAGGATCTACGATTCTGGAACAATCTAAAATTCCTCTCCTTCCAAATGATCCAAATAATGGTATGAACCGACAATATCCAAGCGCTTCGGTACGAGGTGTTCGAAGGCTTAGCAGACCAACAGGAGGCTAAATCTGGGGGGATAGAACCTGTGCCCCACGCCAGAGTGCAAATCTTCCATAACGAAATGATAGTGGGGCATTGAGTAAAAAGATGATTAACATCTTCAGCGTGCTGAGCGCACAGCGAGCAGAGCTGACCCCATGCTAAATTTCTTTTGTTCAGAACTTCAACCGTAAGAAGCTTGTTATTAAAAGCAAGCCAAGAAGTGATCTTCACCTTAAGGGGAGCCCAAGAATCCCAGAAATATTTGGCTACTGGCGATTGAACTCCTCTCGAGTTAAGGAAGCTATAAAAAGATTTAACAGAAAAGATGCCAGCTGAAGACCAGCGCCAACCGATGCCCTCGGAAGGTCTCCATTCATAGTTATTGAGGGATGAGATGAGATTATCAAAGACCTCAGCCAACGATAGGGGAAGATCAATCGTGAATGGTATAAACCAATAACGAGTATTGTCGATCAAAGTGAACGAGTCCGCTATAGAAGCCGTCGGGAAGGCTGCCAACCTAAAGAGAGAAGGAAAAGCCGTGGCAAGCGTGGTATTGCCGATCCACAGATCAGTCCAGAGTTTGGCTCTAGATCCGTCATAGCATTTACGATAAATACCACACTGAAAAGCGGCTGATGCCTTCCAGATACCTTTCCAAAAAGGGGAGGCGAGGCGAAAAGTCTCCTCGGGAAACTCCCACCAATTGAATGAGGTGGATCGATAATCTCTAATGCATCGAACCCATGGTAAATGGTCAAAATTATGGAGTTTCCACAACCATTTACCTAAAAGAGCGATGTTATGATGACGAATGTCCAGAACGCCATGACCCCCTTCCTCTTTGGAAGTACAAATCAGTTTCCACTGACACAGGTGGGATCCTGGTTTAAAGGATAAGGAACCATTCCAGAAAAAATTACTTCTAATTTGATCAATTCTTTTGATCACCCAGGAAGGTAAAAAGTAGAATGACATAAGATAAAGGGGCATGGCTGAAATCATAGAGTTTATAAGAGTCAGTCTGCCACCTCTAGACATAAGCTTGCTCGACCATACGTTGAGCCTGGCCTCCATTTTATCAATAAGAGGGAGCCAATCCGATCTATGCAGCTTACCCCAGCGAAGGGGAATTCCTAAGTAAGAGATCAGGAAGGAGGCGACGGGACAATTAAAAAAATTGGAAACCTCTACTTGGCGATTGGGAGTTCCACCCAACCAGAGAACGGAGGATTTTTGGAAATTAATCGATAAACCGGACGCCATTTCAAAACAGTAAAGGAGAAGTTTGAGATTACGAAGAGAGTGGGTGTTCGGTTTGGTGAAAATAATAGTGTCGTCCGCATATTGAAGGTTGAGCACTCCCTCAAAGATGGGGGAACTGCCTAGACCCTCAATCATATTCAAGTTCCAAGCATTCCGAAGGAGTTTGCTAAAGACATCTGCAACTAGCGAGAAAAGCAGCGATGATAGGGGGTCTCCTTGGCGGAGGCCACATCTGATTTTGAATTTGTGACCTTCCGAACCGTTGATAAAGATAGATGAAGTTCCAGAGTATAGGCTAGATTTAATCCAAGCAATCCATTTGGGACCGAAACCCCGATAAATAAGTATGTCCAGGAGGAAATCCCAATTAACATTGTCGTAAGCTTTTTGAAAGTCAATCTTAAGAAGAATGCCCTCCGACTGAGTTCTATGACAGTGGGATATGATCTCCTGGGCAGAAGCCACACTGTCAAGAATGAAACGATCTTTGATGAACCCCGACTGTGCCGAATCGATTAAGGGAGAGATGATTGCACTCAATCTAGAGGAAAGGACTTTCATAATGATTTTGAAAGAAGTGTTGATGAGACTGATAGGTCAGAATTCAGATACCAGGTGTGCCCCCACTAACTTGGGGATGAGCACAATGTGAGCGTAATTGATACGGTCAAAAGAAAAGTTTCCTTGGTGAAGGTCTTGAAACATTTTGAGAAGGTCTGCCTTAAACAGGTCCCAAAATTTTTGAAAAAAGAAAGCAGGGAAGCCATCGGGCCCTGGAGCCGAATCGCTTTTTAATGCGAAAACCGCCGTTTTAATCTCTTCAAGGGAGAAGGGGGCCTCGAGCGAGGAAAGATCGTGATCTTGGTTACCATAAAGATGGGCCCAATCGAGCTCAATCGTGCGATGTTTCTGCGAGCCTATAAGATTTTTATAGAAAGAAAGGAATTCCCGATGAATGGAATCATCGGTAGTCAGGTCCACCCCCTGAACAGAGATGGAAGAAATACGATTGCAACGTTGTCTATGAGATGCAAAGTTATGAAAAAAAGCAGTGTTCGCGTCACCCTCCTTCATCCAATTGACCCGAGCTCTTTGAGCCCATTTAATATGGTCTTGATGGAGGATGTCCGCATACTCTTGCTTGCAAGATCGACGTTCCGACCGACAAGATTCGGATAAAGGACCTAACTCTTCCATCTTATTGATGGACGCGATGGTTTGCAAAAGGAAATTCTTAAGGAAGTTGGTGTTACTCTGTCTCTCATACCGCCAGATTTTGCAACCATGCCTGATGGCGTGCAGCTTAAGAAGAATGTTGCCCAGCCCGGATGAGCCGGTGACGGAAGCAAGACATTCAGACATGAGATTGATGAAGTGCTGGTCTTGCAACCAGAGTTTTTCAAAGCGGAATTTGTGCTGATAATTGAAGCGGAAATTGGAATGAAGCACAATCGGAACATGATCAGATGAAGGATTGGGAAATTAAGGTAGAATTATTGAATTGCCTTTTTACCCTTACCCTTTCATAATCAAATCTTTTCTTATTTTTCCTCTTTCTTCATTCTTTTTCTTATTCTTATCAGTTGTTTCAACAGAAAATCCGATATCCTTGGGGGATTTGATGATTGATCATCATTATCGAAGTAAGAGTACTTGCAATTGTATATTTCTGATGGCCATCGAAACTGCATACATGAGCATTAATTTAGTGCATGAAATTGTTTTTAAGTATTAATGTTTCCACATTTGAGCTTGAGGCATGTTGGTTGCATATTCCACTAGACTAGGTAAGCTGAAATTGGATTTCTTTATTTCTTTTGTATTGCCATAATATTTTCAAAATGCTCGATGACCTGTGAACAATATTTTGAGAATGCTACTGCAATTAGAAAAATATTTTGCTACAGTATAATGCTGAGTTATTCAAATTTTTTTTTCCAAACTCGATAAGAAGTTGTCATTGAGATGAATTTACTATATAAAATCTGTTAAGCATATTTGATCAATTTTCATGGAACTCTCACTCTTCAACATCATCTTCATTATCGTAAGTCCCTACCCACCACAAGAACTCCAAAAAGAAACTCCTTGAAATAAAAAAGGGAACCTACATGAACTCAAAAGGAATGAAGAAAAAGAATGAAGAAAGTGGAAAAAGAATAAGAGATTTAATTATGAAAGGGTAAGGGTAAAAAGGTAATTCAATTCCAACTTAACTGATGGGTAAGTTAACGGTGGAATGGGTTAAATGTACTTTTTCAAAAGTTATATGGGCATATTGTATTAAGCTCAAATGGGGGAGGTACTTTGTTTTTTGCCCTATTTTCTATTCAGTTGAAAGGAAACCCTAAAATTCTCGATGTGTGTAACTTTCCAACAATTCTAGTACAATTCATAGGTAAACCCTAGATTTAAAGATACTAAAAAATAGGTATTTTAAAAAATCACTTGCAATCTTGTCAACTTCCTCCATTCTAAAGCTTGCTTCCCAAGAATCATATTGTCTGCGAAGTTCCTCAGTATTTACCTCCAATTATTCTATATTACTCCTTAGTTGTAAAATTTCATAAGTAATTATATTTCCTTTATAATTTCTCATATATATATCACCTTATATTCTAAAGACTCATATATATATATATCACCTTTATACTTTTATAAGTAATTATATTTCCTTTATAATTTCTCCTTACTAGAAAATTTCCCATTTATAATATGAATTTCTCCTTTATAACAAAATTTCTCTCTTATAATATAATTTATCCTTATAACATAAATATATATAACTCTAGTAATTTTATAAGCACATACACACCATCCACATCATACAGATGATTGCACAACTCCATACATATACACGCCTTTAAGTTCATGTATAAAATACACAACTCTCACCACAAGAGTATAAAACTATATTTATATCACATATGTATAAGCATAACTTTAACCGAATACTATCGTCAATGCATGTATATATATATATTCTGAATATTTTCTATAATTCGATTTTTGATAAATTTGTTTTGTGTTAAATTCATTTTGGGACTTTCTAATCGGAAACTATATTATTTCGAATGATGGTGTATTTTAATCTTGTTTTATAATCTTAATTTATCGGTTAATTATATTTGAGCCCAAATCATACATATTATTATTATTGGATTATTTTAATAAAAAAATGTTAAACCCGAATAATTATTTTATTGTATGATTTTATTATTTTTATAATTATAACTATTCATTGTTATTCCTTGATTATTTAATTAAAGCACATTTAACGAATTATTTTGTTTTCGTACTTGATTTAATTTTCTTGATGAATTCCGATTTATTTTCAAGCTAATTTATATTTATTGTATTACTTATTTATTCAGTTGGATTTAAAATTTTGTTCATGGAATTCGTTGTTTTTCTTAAATGAACTATTTTCATATTAATCCTATTTTTTTCTTTTATTGAATTGTGAGTATTTTTATTTAAACCCTATTGATTTTGATCTATCTCTTAATTGAACCCTAAACCCTAATTTCATGTGTTCTTGACCCAAAACCGCTTTTATTGGACCCTAAATCACCAACTCAATACCCTAATTGTACCCTATAAATACAACCGTAGTACAAACCCTAAAAATTGCAATTTTCAAAACCCTCGCCGTCTGCTCTCTCTCCTACTCACACTCTCTCTCCTCCCGTTCTCTCTCTCCCGATTGGGTTTTCCCGCCAAAACACCAAGACCCCCCCTTCTCCGGTCATCTTTTCTGGCGCCCCCGTCTCCATTCCCCCCTTCCTGAGCGCTGGCAACCTCCCTGCAGCGCCGCCCACCTCCTCCTCGACGCCCAGCCACCACAGAACCCCACCTCCGGCCTCCCTTCTTCTCTCTCCTCGACATTAGCCGATGCCAAAGCCCAAAACCCTTAGCCCCTGTCCTCCTCCTTTGTTCGACCGCCAAACAGGACCACTGGCGCCGCCCCTCTGTTCTACTCGACGCCGTCTACCCCGTTGCGCCGCCGGCCGCTGCAATGCCCTCTCTCTCTTCCTCTACTGTAGCTATTGTTGCTGCCTGTGCTTTGCTGCCATTGCTCCGCTCTAGCTGTAGTAGTTGTTGTCTCTTTGTGCTCTTTGTTTGTTTGGGTTTTATTGTACGTATATTGCACGTGCTATTGGTGGATTGCTAGTTCGTGGGTTCGTTGCTTCGAAATTCTTATCCCGTTATTCTTAGTATTCAATTTTATCGTCTAACAGGTAAGTCACTGTCCTCTTGAATTGTTAATTGTATTAAATTCAAGTTTTGTTGAAACTCTTGCAAGTAGATCTCTTTGTATCGTATTATCCATTGTTCATCTCTTCGTTGGGTCTATTGAGGGTTTACACAAGCTAACCCTAATATTCTTGACATCGGGCCACTTTTGAGTCTAAAGTTTAGATCTTTCATGAGTGCATATAGAATTGATAATAAGGTTGTTCATATAATCATCACATAATAAATTATTGTAGAAACAATTGATAGATTGTATATTGTTTGATTGATTGATGTTTGATTGATGATAAATTGATGTATGAGCATGTTCAAATTTTATTTATCATGTTTTGCCACCCATCATGTTGATTACACAATTTATTGACTAAAGAATTGATATCCGTCACATTTAATTAATTTATTTTCATGAAAACTACCCAAAATCCTGTATATGCTTGCTGACCTGATTATTGGCTGTTGTTTTTGAATCAGTAAATGATCTTAAAATGAATTACTTACTGAATAAGAGTTGTAGCCTTATCTTTTTAGTTTGCAGAACATCTTGATTTTTTGAATTCCGAGTTTTGCAGCAAAAGTTATGCCCGTTTTACTACAGCTGTGTTTTTACTTTCAGATTTTCAGATTCTCGTACCTTTCATGTTTAAACCGTAAAAAGGCTGATCAAATGATAAAATTTTGCTCTTAAAATTTCCAGATTGTTGCTTAACATGTTTAGGAGTCCAGAAAATATTTTTTATGAATTTAATATCGAGTTTTTACTGATTCTAAAATTAAAATAACATGATGTTGATTTTCTGCCTGAACATAAAATCTGTAAAGAACCATGTGTTTGACCTAGCTAATATTGTCGGATTTTGAACTTTAAATATGAATTGGAACCGTGTGGAAGTATAGTTTCCAGATTTTCTGACGGATTCAACTTTCAATTTCTGAGTCAGTGGAAAACTACATTTTTATACATACTGCGCTTGCTGTCCAGAATTTTAAATTCCTCTTTTTAATAGATTAATTATTCCTATATCGTTCAATTGCATGAATTAATGTATGTATGTTGTATTGCATGATGCCAATGAGTTATTTTCATCATTCTAATTGTCCCACTCCATGTCACCAACCTATTGTTTCCCTATTGATACTATCGTCACCGAAATATTCATTGATTGCATATTGTATTGTATTGTATTATTGCATTGATAAATAATTAACAAGCCGGGGTTTAATGGATTGACTCAAGTAGTGGACAATATAGGAACTACACTCGGATAAAGGGCTCGTGGTTCCCTATGTGATCTTGTGATCTTGTGATCTTGTGTTCTTGTGATCTTGTGATCTTGTGATCTTGTGATCTTGTAGCATCTTATGGATAGATTATTGTTATGGATGGAACATTGTTATCGTGCCGAGTACATGAACTATAAAGCCCACTACTAAGTCTAAAACCTAACTTGTTTGTATGTAGCAATCATATGGTAAAAGGATGGACGCATGAAGTGCTACATTAGTTAGAATTAAAATAATTAATAGACTTAAGGATCACACTACATCGACACTGTATATTGTTCCTCATTGTTCTTATTGATATCGAATTGATCATTGATTATTGTTACTAAATATTGCATCATTGTTTATAGCCATTGCATCGATTACCGTGATATTGATTATTGATTATCGTGTCATATTTTTTATTCCTATTGATCCATTGAATTCATTGTTATACCGTTATTCCATTGTTCCCTGTGTTCTCTACTTGTTGTCCATGACTTGCTCTAAGGACAATTTTTCTCATCTTTTTAGATAAAGTGTTTAAAGGTGTTGATAGAGAATTGCCCGATGGATTGGGAGAACAACATTGGTGAAAGAATTGATTGTATCGCCGCTTAATAAATAATTATTGCTTTGTTATGAAGACTTAATTATTGAACTATTGTTATTTCATTGTATTGGGCTTATGTCCCGAATATTGTTATTTATTTCCAGACGTTGGATTATTATTGTATTTGGGTATTTTTATTGCTTCATTCCAAGTATTATTGTTCATGAGATTATTATTATTGTCTGTGCATTTGTTCTGTATTGATTATATTATTGAGTTAATCAGATAAACAGCTTATGGATGACGTTAGCCATTCGTTGGGCCAATATTTTGTAATCGTATTCCGTATTTTTGGGAAGCGGGGCGTGACAATATATATATATATATATATATATATATATATATATATATATATATATATATATATACACATCTCCTATAACACACACATATAAATTTCAACACACCCGCATACACATATATATTAATTCCTTACATCCAATAATTCACTTTATATATACGGTACACTTAACGTATCACACAAAGTAATTCATAATATAAAATTTTACATGACACAACATATACATAAAATATAAGAAATCATACTCACCTGGGGAGATGCGAAGACCGACTGTGTAAGCTCTCCGCTATTGCTCTCCAAATACGCTTCTTCTCCTATTACCATGTTATAACACTAATTATGGCTTAAAATATTCAAAACCAATTAATGCTGATAATCTATATCTTCATATCTCCAACCATATCAAATCGCTCCTAACCCACTACTACAGTCACTAATTCATCACAGGCATTTCATCGAATGCATGACGTGCATACAATATGTGCACAAATCTCAAATTCTAAGGTTTCTCGTCCACAAAATCACTAAAAATCACCCGATATTAATCTAAGGGTCTACTACAATTTCTACAATTATTAGTGAGATAATTTTAACATTATTAACTTCCCTTATATAAACCCCAAATCCTAATTTATAAACAACTTGCAAAATCTCCAGTAACTTGCTAATTTTTTGACTCTAACATCAAAATGAACCTCTAACCAATCCTAGACTCCATTTCTAAGCAAAAGAAATTAAAATCATAAGAAATTACACAAATAATTAAAAATATATATATATTTCTACTAAATCATTTCTCCAAATTGACTCCACCACTAGCTAGAGCACCCTTCACTTTGCCTACCCCTCAAATTAATTTAAAAACAAAGAAGAAGTGGGGTCGATTTTGGACGGGGTAAGTCTCGACCGAAATGGGTTTCGGGGGTTCTCAGGTCGGGCGAAATCAAAGAAGAGGGGAAGAAGAGAAGAAGGAAAATGGGGGAGGGGTTTTGTAAAATCTCTAATATTATAATGGGAGAAAGCCTTAGTTTCATTTGTCAATCTACCAACATGTGCAACGTACGTGTATTACTAATATAAAGGAGGTTTTAGGTTCAAATTCATACTACTTCTGAATTTTTACTTTTAAAAAAACTATATTTATTAAGGCGTGCATCGCACGTGTAAATCTATAATCTCTAATCTCTAATATTGTAATAGGAGAAAGCCTTAGTGTCATTTGTAAATCTATCAATGCGAGTAAGACACATGCAAAACTATTATAAAGGAGGTCTTAGGTTCAAACACAAACTACGTCTGAATTTTTATTTTTAAAAAACTATATTTATTAAGACGTGCATCCCGTGTAAATTACTTGTATTAATATAAATAATAAAGTGTAAAGGTAGTTTTAACATTAAGAACCCCAATCTCCGAAATATTATAAATAAACCCTTACTTTACACTTTTAATAATACTAATAATATAAAATACATTAAATTATCTCATAATAGTCCTTCAAAATTATAAAATAAAAAATAAGCAATATTTCTTCACAAAAAACTCAACTCATACTCCAATATATCATTTACATCATTCAAACACAAATAACAACATCAATCTCAATATTTAAAATAAAATATACCTAAAATAAATCTCACCACTCCAGATATATAAAAATGGGTATTTTCAGTATTTTATAAATTCGATGTGTTACAAATTTTGAACATGTAATTTTCTACTTGAAATATATAGACCTTCACTCGCTATCCGGGAGGCGGATAGTTTAACTAGCAAGGAGGTCAATTTGGTAAATAATTTCAAAAGTGGGTCATTTTGGTAAATACTTTTAAAAAGTTGGTCATTTTGGGAAATAGTTCGAGAATCAAGAATTATTAAGAGGAGAGACAAGTCAATGCACTCGTTTGAGAATTTTGTTTGTCTTGTCTCATCTCAAAAAATTTGCCGTACCACCATTTTTTGAAAATATTTAGCACTTTGTCCTACTTTCCAAAATAATTAGCGATATGTCCTTATTTAGGACACGTCAGTAACAAACGTTATTTGGAAAAACGGCATACGTTATTTCGATGTCGTTCTTCCCAATAACGGCATCTGTTTGCAAAAAAAGTTTCATATCGTTATTTAGAATAACGGCATCTGTTATTTTTTGTCTAAAGATCGAACTGTCTCAATTGTGAGCTGAGAGAGAATTGCAAAATTAAAATAACTAATGTCTTTCTCTCAGAGAACGGCAATGATTATACTGATGCCGTTATTTTGAATAACGGCATCAGTTATATTCGTTTTGCACAGTTTTCTATAATCAAAAACCCCTTTCTCCTCCCTCTTTTCTTTACGATTTCTTCGAACCCTTCACTCCGACTCCCAAAACCCTAAACCCAAAAAAAAAAAATCCTAAAATCCCAAGTATTGGAGTGATTTGTAAGTTGCCAAACAAAAATTATACTTAGACTCTACTCTTGATTCTCTCATTGAGAATTCGAAATCAATCGGAATCAAAATTTGTGGTAAGTTTCGAAATCCCTAATTTTTTTTTGCAATGTTGATTTTGATCTTTGAGAGATGTATGCATTGGTAGTATAGTACAAGTGATGTAGATTTGTGTTATTTAAGTATTAATTTTGGAAAAGTAGTTTTGGATTGTTGGTGATCTAGGGTATGTGAAATGTAGAATTGTTGAAAAAGATGCAATTGTTCAAGTTGTTAGGAAAACAAAGAATATAGGGAGATACTTTGTGGGGGTCTTTTCGTTGTCATTATGATGATTGCAAGTAGTTGAAATGTGTTGAAGATCTATGTATACATAATGGTGAAGTAAAGTTGAAGGCAATGCGTGAGGATAAAATGCTTTTTTTTCAAAATGTGATGAATGATTTGAGCAATAAGGAGTTAACCATGGATAGAGGGTTGAAAAGTTGAAATACACTGAATTATGGATAGAGTTAACCATGGATTGAGGACAAATTATGAACTATGGACATGGACATCCAATATTAGAAGTTTTCTTCTGAATGTATTTTATTGTCTTATTTCAGTAGAAGTTTAGTTTATTTTCAAAAAAAATTTTCGAAAATTGTTGTTGATTAGTGTTTGTTATTGTTGACAGGCAAATGGATCCTACACAACCATATTCTTCCCATGAAGTGGTGTCATGCCCCGCTTCCCAAAACACGAGAATACCGACGCGAGACTGAGGCCCAGCGAATGATGCGAACGCTCCATTCATGAGCTGTACAAGTAAACTCAACAACAAGATAATAAAACAATTCACGCAGGCATGTAAATCACAATGTAATAATGAAAGTTTATGACATATTCCATAATATAATCAACAACTGGAAAATACAGATAATTACGGGTCAAACAAGCCTGGATTACAATAAAGAGTTGCAAGAAATAAAACACAAATTAAAGATAACATGATAACAATAAACTAGAACACTTGGTCAGCAACACCTTGTGGTAACTCTCCATTTGGGCCTGCAAGTATATTATAACAAAAAGAAAAGAGAAGGGAAAGAAGAAGACGCCCGTTAATACAAGTCACGGGCCGCAAGGGGGGTACAAGCTAAGGAAAACAGGTACAAAACAAAACAAAGAAAAACAGGAAAAGAGCAAGAAATCGAGAGTCATGAAATAGAACAAAATGCAACATGTAAACATGATTATGGACAAGGCATTACGAAATAAATGGCATGTAAAACAAGTAATCAAGTAAACGAATATCAAGTCAACAAGTACATGTAACATGTAATTGGATCATGCAAGTGCATGTGTAAATCTTAAGTCTAATGTTTTGATTCTATCTAGGTAGCACTTCATGCATCCTTCTTTTTACTACGTGGTTGCTATAGTCAATACAATTTTGTTTAGACCTAGTGATGGATTTTATAGGGCGGTGTACTCAGGAAATAATATTCGATAATGACCGATGACCGAATCAATCAAGATACTGTAGTAAGTAATCTACAATTATTCGATAATCGATATGACCGACTGATAGACTGATAACCGATAAACCAATAGACCGATAAATAGGGAAACACGGGCCCCTCTTCTGAGTACACTTATCTATATTGTCCACTACTATGGTCTTTCCCTTAAACCCCGGCTTGTTACTTTTATTTTAATTTAATCAACAAGAACAAGATGTCATATTCATATTTAACTACTGTCACGGAGGAAACATTCCTGCACATAAATATGTATAATCCTAAGAGTATATATGTATGTATTAATTTGTGTTCATGTCATGCATATGGTAACAAAGTATTCATGATCATATGTGAATACGGGATCGACGGATTAGGTATAAAAACATGTATCAATTCGACTTATGAATACAAATTGGAGTCAAAAATAATATACTTGCGGTATTTATGCAAAGGGGCTTGTACTAGAACAAATAAATTTGTACAAAAGATACTTGCCTTTTTGACGATTCAAAGGAGAATAATCGGCGACTCCGAAAATTACGCGCGAAAATACGTGCAAGAAGTCCAAGCAATAAAGTCAGCAACTAGAGCAAACTCCACACCGGGATCAGGTCCAATCACGGGACAGCAAAAGGGAAATCCGCCGTGCCAAAACACTGAACAGCGGAAACCAACCAATGGAGATCTTCCCCCACACCGGATCGGGACGAACAGCGAACACCAAACTAGGATTCGCTACACCCAAACACCAAACGGCGATGGCAGCCAATCAGGTCCCGTCTCCTTCTTCTTCAACAGCGAGAAATAGAGAGAGAGCGCGAGAACGGGCAGCGACGGCATGGCATAACCGCGGAAACAATGCTTGCAGAGAGGCGAGATGGCTGACGGCAGCGGTGCCCGGATGGCGAGCGACGGTGCATGGGAGCTGCACCGCGGTGAGGGCGAGCGAAGCGATGGTGCCCTGTTTTTGCATCGAAAATAGGGGCAACTGGACGAGGAGGGGGGCTCGGTGATGGGTTAGGCGGTGGATGACGAAGACAACGATGGAGATGGCGGGGTGCACCGGAGATTGGGGATTAGTGGAGGGGGTTATTGGCGATGGAATGGGCGGGGAGTCGATGGGTTTGAGCGGGAGAAGACGAAGGGGAGGGAGATGAAGTTGAGAGTTGAGGGGCAACGAGCGATGGGTTGGCGGTGGCAAGTTCGACGGTGGATGGAGATGGTGATGAGCAGTCGGGAGGTTGAGCGGAGGTGAAGGAGAGATGGGGAAGTTGGGTTTGGTTCTGTTTTGGTTGAAGACGAAACGGAGAGAGGGAGTGAGCGAGAGGTTGAAGATGGCAATGACGGGGCTGACGAGGAGAGGCAGCGAGGTGGTTGTGAGGTGGAGAGGTAAAGGCGGTGGCTCGGGGTGTTTCCGTTGGGTTTAGTGGGTCTTCGAAACGGGGAAGATGAGAGGGCGGGAGGAGAAGGAAGGTGGAGTTGGGCTTGGGTTTTTTTTTTCGTTTGGGTTTTAATCAGAGAAGGAGAGAGAGAGAGAGTACGGGGAGAGAGAGAGAGATATATATTATAATATTAAAAATTAATACCGAAATGGTATTAAAGTAAGGAGAGATTGTAGGGAGGGGGGAGTTGCGGAAATCAATAACTATTAGTGGAGGAGAATTAAAGGAGATATTTTAGGGAAAGGGGGTTACGGGATTACAATCAATAGATTGATATTGAGGAGAATTAAAAGTGATTAAGATTATTATAACTCTATGTTAATGGGGAGGGATTTAATTTGGAGATTGATTAGGAGTAGATCTGGTCAACACACAATTAAGAGAAATTGAGTTAATGAGTTTGAGTTTAAAAACAGTTGGGCTTTATATTTGGGCTTCACAGCTTAAATAGACAATGTAAATCAATGAATATAAATTGGGCTTAAAATAAAGGATCGAGTTTGAGCTTCAAATTAAATAATTAAATAATACAAAATAGGTCAAGATCAATTGGGCTATAAAAATAATAATAATAATAATAAAGACCAAGAAAATAGAAGTAATAACAACATCACTAATGTTAATGATAACAATAATAATATTACTAATAATAAGAACAACCAATATTAATAAAAATGATAACAATAACAATACTAAAAATAATAGAAATAACAATGAAAATAATAAAATAATAATAGCAAGGTTATTTAAAGGAATTGGGTTTAACAAATTATTAAAGAAGTTCTGAATATTTTTAGTTTGGCTGAAATGAAAATAGTCGATCAATTACAAAATAGAAAGTAAAGTAAAATATATCCTTACTCAAAATAAACATAATTTCCGATCAGAAATATTTTAAATAGAAAAGTTAAAATGAATTTAACACAACTAAATTCATAAATAATTCGAAATACATAAAATTATTCAGAAATTATATATTTACGCAAACGATGGTTACATGTGGGTGCTTCATCTAGTACTTCGTATGGACCACGGGGACATCCGGGTCCAATAGATCCTACCGTTCTTTATCTGTAAGAAGATCACAGATCGCAGGCGGTTTGGAAAGGAGATGTAGAAAAAATGAGTTTCCGAATACACACCATCATGGCGGCGCACCCCCGTACTCAAAATTACTTGTTAAGCAGCGGATTTTACGGAATGTCGAAGCTGGCAAAAATAAAATGTGACCACGCCCTACTTACCGCTCTTGTGGAGCGATGGAGGCCGGAGACCCACACGTTTCACTTACCAGTTGGGGAGATGACGGTAACCCTACAAGATATAGCCGTCATGGCTGGTCTTCCAATCGATGGGGTTGCCGTCACGGGGAACTTGATGTTCAATAAAGTTGCATTGGTACGAGATTACCTTGGGCAGGAGGTGCCTGAAGATGATAAGGGAGTGTTCGTTGGGGAATCAATTAGACGTTCTTGGCTTGATGGGGAGTTCACTAATCGAATGCCAGACATACCCATGGACATCCAACTCTAGAATTATACCCGCGCTTATCTGTTGTCGATGATTGGAGGGATTCTATTCTCTAATTCTTCAGGTAATGTAGTGCATCTCATGTACCTTCCACCGATTGCTGACTTACAAACAGCCAGCTGATATAGTTGGCGAAGAGCGGCTCTGGCCTCCCTCTACCGTGCTCTCTGTAACTATTCGATAGGGTCGATCCAAATGATCGGGCCGATGTCTATATTGCAAATATGGTGTTGGGAACGAATACACCTCGGTCGACCCCAGCTAACGGTACTTTCAGAAAGTTGGAGAGTACAACAGGAAAATCCCGTGCTGAGAGCTCCTCTTGGTGCCTACTGGACGGGTAAGCTCACATGGAGGGATAACCCACGTGGTGTCCTCACCTATTATAGGGACGAACTCAATCAGTTGAGGAAAGAGTACGTCCACTGGATACCATACACAGAGAATAGGATACAACGTCTACCCCCCATTTGCACTGCTAATAATCAGTTGTGGTTGACATTTGCTCCACTTGTAAATTTCTCGATGGTGGAGTTTTATTACCCCGGCCGCGTTCTCCGCCAATTCAATGCACAGCAGTCCGTTTCCGTAAACTCAATGTACGACCGTAGACTTCACAACATTACGGGCCAAGGTCATTTACTAAATATGGATTGGGCCAATCACCACCGTGCTCATGTAGCATGTTGGAATGAGCAGAAGTACGAGTTGGTCGTAGAAGGTATTGTGCCGTACAATGGATCAATTCAAACCGCATATATGGCATGGTACCGTCGCATCACACGGTTGTATGTAGCGCCCAAAACCGATCTACCCGCAGGTATCCAACAACCAATACCCGCGCACTAAGTGGAACCACCACCCGCACATTCCACATCACAATCCATGTATCAACCGAAAGCTTCCTCCTACCGTTTAATGGTAAAGTAATTTTATTGTCAATTAAATTTATTCACTTCATTTTGCTTATGCTTGTTTAATGGTAAAGTTTGGTTTACTACTAATAATTTATATTCCTAATATAGATCGACAACACATGGGACATTGCGAGAAAATGTGCGAGTGTCTTGAAGAGCAACGCTAATAAGGCATGCAAGGAATTGGCACGAGAACTCCTACTTCCTTGTCGTACTTTTCTTGAAGAAGTTGGAGATGGTTCACGCTTCAATGACCTTCTGCAGTCAATCGAAGTACCAACTCAACAGGTCAGAGCTAGCGTTAACCGAGCTCCACCTCCACCACAACAAGCAGTGGAAGCAGGACCACCCCCCCCCCCCTGCGCACCTCAAACTCAACCACAAACTCCTTCACATCATCCAAGAAGGGGTAAGACAGTTCACTTCCCTCCTACACAAAGTGAATTGGCAAATTCCGAGATTGAAGTAGGTGGAGGTGATGAAGAAGAAGGAGTCGGTCCAAGTGCACCTGCAACTCAAGAGACCCAGGAACGTAGGAGGAAAGTTCCAGTTCGAAAGAGGAGACCACCCCAACAATATATGCCTAGTTAGATTTTATAATTATTGAACTTTATGTTTAGCTTATCAAGCTTTTGTTGAGGTATTCATGTAATTCTAGACTTTCATGTTTATGAGTAATTCTAGACTTTATGTTCATGTTTATGTAATTGATGAGGTGTTTATTATGTTGCAAATGTATCACATTGACCCAACTTGATTAACATGATTTTAATGTGTAAATTGAATTTCAATGTGGTGAATTGAATTATAGTTATTTTATGTGCAATTAAAGTATGTGGAAAATCTTGGTTGATGAGTTGATGAGTTCATGAGATTGAAAATTTTTTGGAGAGTGGATGTGGTTTGTGCAAGTATCCAAGTCCAATGTAATTGACTTGTGCATATTTTGATGTGAAAAATATGAATAAAAGATGTCGTTATTTGCAATAACGGCATCTAAATCCTGTAACGTTATTGCGAATAACGGCAACAGCTAAGAGGGAAAATTAGAAAAGTTGGTCTAGCTGCCAAAGTTTCTGTCTTCACAGTCATTATCCCAGATAACGGTATGCTTAACTGATGTCATTATCTTCAGCAACGGCATCTTCATAGAATCCCCTTAACTCCAAGATAACGCATCTCCTAAGATTTCTAATACGTATGCCGTTCTTCAAGATAACGGCAACTTTTAATCATGCCGTTTTCCAAGATAACGGCATCTATTAACTATGTCGTTCTTCAAGATGACGACATCTGCTATGTGTCAAAAATCATAATTTTGAGACTTCTGCCATTATTTCTGTCTTCACAGTCGTTCTTCTGAATAACGGCATCTTCTAACTATGCCGTTATTTGCAAGAACGACATCTGTTGTTTAAATAGTTATGCATATTTTTTTGTGCATATTATGTGAAGATATAGTACTTAAAACAAATTTACACATATCCAACAAACATTCATACCACAAATCTCATTCCTAACAATTTATCCTTAAATTTCGCAACAAAAAAATTCAAGTTCATAAATTATTACAAACCTCCCGTTTGCGTCTGGTGAAACAGCAATCAACAAACAGCCTTTATATTTCCCGTACAAATGAGTGCCATCTATACTTATAACTGGTCTACATGCTTTAAATCCTTCGATGGAAGGACCGAATGCCCAAAAAATACCCTTAAATGTTTCTGCGCCCGGACCGATCGCAATCTTCGCCCAATGTACAGCCGTACCCAGATTTGAAGCTTGAATTGCATTGAGTAGATTTGGTAATTTAGTGTATGCTTTTTCAAAAGAACCATATAGTTTCTCAATTGTTTTATGTTTTGCCTTCCAAGCTTTCCAATATGATATTGTGTAATGCAACCTACCCTTCACTATTCCAATTATGGCTCTTGGTGTTATTGAGAGTTGTTCCTTCACAACATCCAATATGACCGTCGATACGACCGTCGAGTCAATTTTGCTGTGATCCTGAGTCAATGTAGGATTCACACATGTGTGTGCGCCTTCAAGCTTCTTTACCATGAAATAATTACGGCATTTGGGAACAATTGCACGCAACTTCTATGGACAACCAATTACATTTTGAAGTGACGGGTTTTCTGCAATCTCCTCGGCTGAATGGTTGATAGGCGCGTATTTATATTTCACATGGTATAGACCACGATCTGATTTTACCGTCACGAATTCTCTGTGGTTCTTCACGGCGTACATCTTCACTTGATGTTGTAGAGCATCTTTGGTTGGAAATCTTTGACCTATGAAGAGTTCATCCAAGTTGGAAGAACCAACGAAAGACTGTACATGTTCATGTATGGTGGCACGAGACATCCATTCATTGGATTGAGATCCACGCATCGCTGCACTTGTGTCCTGACTTGGCAACATGCGGGCATTGTTAACCGGCACATCGACATTGACATCAACAACCGGAGCTTCAACGGCAATCTCCTCATCATCATCTTCGAGACCGCGTTCCTCATCTTCTTCCTCTTCGACCAAGTCGTTATTTACAACGGCGTTATCAAAGTCTTCCATAGCCATGCCAGCTAGCAAAATATTTTGTGGCAATAGCGTAGGATGTACCTACTCGTATTCGGAGGAAATAGGTTCCGTTGGAGTTGTGCTAGTATCTTCGTCTGTATTTGAAATTCTAGCATGTGACTCTGCAGATGGTTTCAAAGTCCGTGTAGACCTTGGACTTTCGATAACAACTCGTGTAGTATTTAGAAGCCTCGTTTGATCGATATATAACTCAACTATATTCCAACTATAACTTGGATGAAGTGTCCTAAGCAACATAGACCTCAGAGAATTATCATTGTCTATGAGTACCAACATGAAATACTGCACATCCCCTTTACCAGCAGCATAACGGGCTCTGAGTTTCAGACTCATTTCACTTCTATCCCAATTGGTGACTTCATATATTTTATCTATTAATTCTGCGTACGTAAAGTTGGGGGGAGCCCAAATAATTACCGGTTTAACATCACTATAAGAATATCCAATCTTGGGATCCTTAATTACTTCATTCCCAAAATATAACCAAATAGGGATATCAAATTCCATACTAATACATAAAAATTCAAACATATTCAAGTCATTCACTACTCACAATAAGCATAACATGGGAATACATATCAAACATACGGTTAAGATAATAATACCTTCAAATTAAACCGTACCACCACTAACTTCAAAATTCGTTGTGAATGAAGATTGCAAATGAGAGTGGGAGTAAGGAGGTAGGATGTATAAAATTTTAGAGGACTCGTGTAACGCCCCGCACTCAGCCCGTACGCAACAATTAAGTAAATTCTAGCCACGCCCACCAAAGGCTGCCTCAAAAGGGTGTCCGGACAGTTGGGTGACCCTTCATCATAGGCTATCCTATATATGCACACTTCTTCCCTATTTTATGGCCGATATGGGATATATATTCCCATGGTCAACCCGGCTCAAAGCACACCCAACCTGCACACACATTCCATCTTTCATTTATTCATTCATTCCTTAATTCCATCTAGCCCATAGAACATCTCATAGGCTCATCACACTAATAATTTCCATAGGATCTCCTATAGGCCACAATCAATCATTCCTTCCTTCTTTCTTTTACACGTCACCTACCCAATCCATCCAAATCCTTGCTTATATACTACTATATATATATATATATACTATACTAGTATATATACTATTTATAGAAATACGGGGTCTTACAACTCGAATGGTTGGAATTTTTTTATTTTGGGATCTGGGGTTTGTGGGTAACAGGAGTGATGAGAGAGAGAGAAGATTACGAATCACAAGAGGTAGGAGAAAGGAGAATGGAGTTTTTGATAATAGGAAACTGTGCAAAACGAATATAACTGATGCCGGCATCAGTATAATCGTTGTCATTCTCTGAGAGAACAGCATTAGTTATTTTAATTTTGCAAATCTCTCTCAGCTCACAATTGAGACTGTTCGATCTTTAAACAAAAAATAACAGATGCCGTTATTCCAAATAACGACATGAAATTTTTTTTTGCAAACAGATGTCGTTATTGGGAAGAATGGCATCGAAATAACGTATGCCATTTTTTCCAATAACGTTTGTTGTTGACGTGTCCTAAATAAGGGCATATCGCTAATTGTTTTGGGAAGTAGGGCAAGGCGCTAAATATTTTTAAAAAATGAGGCAGTACGGCAAATTTTTCTCTCATCTCTTTCTCTTTCGCACGCGTGTGTCTAAGCAACCGATGACAATATGGATGCATGGTAAAAACATATTAAAATAAGTTAGTAAGGAATGGTCTCAACAAAATATGTATTTGAAGGAATGAAGGGTATGGATTGTTGATGTATTTGAATGTATGGGTTGCTCTGATGATATGCTGAACAATAACTGTTCAGTTGATTGTAGTTACGATACACTTATCATAAAAAGTTGAACTTTGGTAGATTGCTTGATGAATGCAATTCGACAGAATTGACGTTGAAGGGTTCGAGGAGTAATTTTATTTTTGAAGAAATGCAATTCACATTGTGATTAAAGTAGGAGAGGGAGTGGAGAGACACGAGACTCACCTTGCCCATGTATGCTTTGACTAACTATGTTCTTATTAATAACAAAGAACTATGTTCTTATTAATAAAACAGGATGACTTTATTTCACCTTTTAACTCAAAAAAAAAAAAAAAAACAAAAAAACAAAGAACTATGTTCTATGTTGGATAAAAGTTGTAAAGTCGGCTATCGCCCCTCCTTCCTTCACTATAATTCGCTTAGGATCGTCTCATGGTAGCTTACGGGGTGGATCTAGTAGAACAAGAGTTGTAGAGATGACTAATCGAAACGGTACATTTTATAGTAACCTGCATCTAGATTATTGTAATAGTACGAATCTCGATGATGTTAATTTTCAAAAATAGATTAATCTAATTGAGTAATTGTTAATGGAAAAAGAACTCCATCATTTATATATATGGTTTGTGACAAAATGATGTCTTTTTAGTTTTACTAGCATTGTATTATGCGATATACGAATGACCAAATAACAATGCATATTCTTAATATATCTCAACAATAAAATGCATCTAAATTTATTTATTTATATTCAAAAACATTAAGTTATTTTATTGATCTCAACCTATCTCAGTATCTAGTTTTTACTCTTTTTTTTTTATTTTTTGATATCGAGGATAGAGTCTTACGACTCCGGCCGAATATATTAATAGAACAAAGAAATAGTACATTTTTTTTTAATTTTACACGAAGTAAAAACATAAAAAAGCAAGAACCAAAACAATAGCATCACTACACAGGGGATCCAGGCAATAGAGCGCATTGCACAAAAGACCCCGATCAAAAAACAACAGTCAGAACGGGACGAAGGTAGTCAATCATCCACCAAAAAGGGGCCAGTGTAGCCGCGTTGCAACGGAGGAAGAAGCGTCACAAAATGAGCAAACATCTGACGATGTGACTGATCGGGCACTGCCTAGTGGGAAAGACTCAGGGCCAACGACGCCCATAGTCCAATGCGACAAAGCATCAGAAGCAGAGCTCACCAATCATCCAATAACCGAATGCGACTCGCAGAAACAAAGACGAGAAGTCCACCAGAGACCCACTTGAGACAAAGAATAGTATAGACCCCCAAGCAACTAGTAATATAGCAGAGCACAGCCTAAGCACAAGGCAAAACGTCACACACCTCCATCAGAACAGCACAACTTAAAGCGTACCAACGAGAGAGAGAACAAACAATTTAAATAATAAAAACAACAAAAACTGAAACATAAAATCTGCTCTCCAAATAACAGAAAGAATGGGAGAACATAACAGAGCAACCACCAGCCGCAGGCAAGCACAGACACACCCAGGAAATAAAAAAAACATCGGCTAAGAGAAAAGATCAGCAGCCACAAGAAGACACCCAAACTAGAACAACACAAACCATAACCAAACAGCACAGGCAGACAACATAGAACAATAAAAAATAACATCCAATCGACTACCAAGCCCATTGCTCCAGGCATGACCAAAGAGGCCATAAACAAGAGAGCGTAGGATAAAACCTCGCAGATCAGCAACTGGAGACCCAACAAGTGGCCACAACACCAAACTCACAACCTAAAGGCCAGAAAATCAGCAAAAAGTAAGCTGGCCGCCACCTGAAAAAGGCCCCCAAAAAAAAATCGCAGAGAAGAAAACGAGTAGAACTTTAGTTGAGACCAAGTAATCTTGAACAACAGTCAGCCATAAAAGGAGTAATAACCTACTACATCACAGTTAATAGACATATTAAGAAGGGTGGGAGACCACCTCCCAAAACCAACCACTATAGGTGAGGTCCCAAAAGACAGAACTAGGAGCTGAACAGAAGCGCCACCCAAAAAACCCACTCTAGGCTATAAAAGAGATAGCACACAACACCAAAGCCCAGAGAATAAGCCCTACCAAAAACCAACCAGACCAAACAGTATCAATCAAAAACCCCTCTGCCAAAGGATAGATAGAGGAACAAAAAGGCAGCAGGGGTCGTTAACCGGCTGCCTGCAAAAGAAACAGAAGAACGGGTAAGAACTAAAAAGAATGAAAATTAAGGGGGAAGATAGTTATAAAGACGGTAAAAAATTGCTCCCTCTTCAAGGCGAGGTAGACAAAGAGCCTCTACTTTAGCCTGCACTAAAGTGAAAGACCAAAACTTAGAGAGATAAAGAAAATCATCTAAAAGACTAATAATAGTCCTAAAAAATTGGGGAAAAATGCATTTATTCCTTTCTTTCTAGATAATCAAAAAGATAACCATAATAGAAAAATCCCATGAGTTACAAATTTTTTTGTTAATGTAATCGATCCTCCAATCGGTCCAGCAATCTAAGATTGAGGGAGGGAACTGGGTAACTTACCACGCATACAAACAAGTTTGCCACAGCGGACGGATGACCACACAGTGAATAAACAAGTGATTAACCTCTTCAGCAACAGTAAGGCAGAAGGGACACACTTGTCCCCAAGCAAGGTTCATTTTGTTGAGGTTCTCAACCGTTAAGAGTTTGTTTTTAACAGCCAACCAGGAAAGAATTTTAACTTTCAGCGGAGCACAACACCTCCAGATGATCTTGGCAAAGGGAGAATGGACACCTCCGTAGTTAAGAAAGTTAGAAAAGGATTTAACAGAAAAAGATACCCGAAGACGTCCATCGCCAATTAAAATCATCTATCTGGTGCGAAGAATAATTGGTTAATCGATCAAGAAGATTGGCATACTCAATAACCAGAGGAGGAGAGGGTGTAACACCCCGCAAAATTGGAAATGACAATTTTGGCCTCGTGTGTTATGCACATGTATTTTGTACCGTTACTGGTAATATTTGTAACGTGTTTTTATTACGCATTTTAATTTCCGACCATCTATGCATTTTCCTTATTTTGATTAAAATATTATTATACGTAAAATGCACGTGTTTTTACGCCATAGAATATAATAAATACATATTCTTATGTTGTTTTCAATTATATTTAAATAATCTTCCATTTGATAAAAAAATCGATTTTCCGTATTTCGGGATTTTACATGCGACGCACGTGTTTGGTGAGCGTATTTGTTTTTAAAATAAATTTTCGAGTATGTGTAACACCTGTGGTTTTCAAATAATATAATAATGGTAGGATATATATACATTAACAGTGTATATATATGGCATATATATGTAATGGTTTAAATGGAATAATATAGGATAAATAAATAATAATGTAAATGGTAAGTATGAGTATAAGATGGGGGCCCACCGGTAAGTGTTGGCAGATCGACATATATGGTAAAAATGAATTATAGTGGATTGTAGATAGGGGCCCATGGTGTGAAATCTGTGAATTGTAGCACTGCATTGTGCTGTTTTGGAAACGCCACAATGACGTGGCCTTGAAGTTGGGCCACACGGGATCTAGATGGAGCACAGGTATGCTGGTCTTTGAATTAAAGGAGAAATGAGCGAGTTAAGGCTTTGTAGGAGTGGAAAGATGAAGAGTTTGAGGGTTTTAAGAGTTAGAAATGTGGAGAGTTGAAAATTTAAATAGAGTAATTTATTAGGTGTGAAATTTTGCAAATAGAACCCTAACATTGTCCTATAAATAGCAACATCTTTCTTCTCATTCCACACACCAAAAACAATAGAAAATCAAAAGAAATAAAAGAAAGAGAGTGAGAGTTCTTTTGCTTGGAGAAATTGCTAGGAGAGGAAGCTTTGCTAGGAGCAAGGGAGTGCTTGTGGAGCTAGGCGCTAGAAGGAGCTCTTTCTTTAGTAGTTTCATTCTCCAAATTAAGGTGGATGTTCTATTACTTTCTAGTTATACAGAACAATACATGCTAAAGATAACAAATGTGAAATTTTTGAATTGTGCGCAGCATGAATAGTAGTGAGATATGCTATGTAAATTGATTCATATCATGCTAATTAGCAATGGGAAAAAGTAATGGTGGATTAGTTTCGTCGTGAATTAATATGCATGAATGGAGATATAATTGATTGTATGAAAATGTTGGGAATGCATTATATATATATATATATATATATATATATATATATATAAATTAATTAGATGCCATAAACTTGTTTTGAGTGTTTATAAAAGATACCACCTGCATTTTTGATTAAAATGAATAGTTGCAGCTTTATGATTATCAATAAGAAGAAATTTTGAAAGTTAGATAAAGTGTCTAAAATTGAATTAGAAATCGTTGAGCCACTGTCGGAGAGTTACTCAGTTTATTAAGAACAAAATTTAGCCAAACAAAATATTAGAACATTTGAGAAATAGAGTCTTTGATTCTCTAGTTCTGTATAATGCGATCCGTTTGGAAGTGGAAAAATGGAGAGAGAGGTGAGGAGAGAGACTGCCTTCTTCCCTCGAGAACTGAGCAAATCATATGCTCAGGTTCTTCGTCTTCCCCCACCCTCACGTCATCATGACAGCCTCCAAATGCCTTTTCGTAACCCGCGCCTGCACACTGTCTCCTCGAAAACCCCACTCCATCACGTCAACCCCCCACTGATTCATCCCCCAACTATTCACCCAAGACCTGCATACCAACCCAAACCTAAACCCTTAATCCACTCCCAAAAAAACCCACCACTGAGAAATCGCCGTACCAAGAAGATAGAGAGGCGCTGTTACAAGTGTGGAGGCGGCGACCATACCACGTTGGAGTGCCGCATACTTGGCTTCCATTGCTTCAACTGCAATAAACTTGGTCACAAGGTGCGTGACTGCCTTATCCACAACAGAGTCGCAAATTTGGTGGTTGATCTACCTCACAACAACGCCATCTCGCAGGCCCTTCCGGCCCTGCATGCGAGCGCATTCCTCCACCTCATCAACCTAGGCATATCCCCTTGACCAAGGATCTAGAAAGTGCTTTCAACTTCGCTTGGGTAGAAATGGACGCTGGTGGACCCTTCAGAGAGTCTGTGATGGGGATTACCATGTCCAGTTCCCCACGGCGACCGAAGCGGAAAGTGCCATCGCGGAGGGTGTCTTCAAGTTCTCGGGCTTCACTGCAACTTTCTCCTCGTGCTCTATGGACTATGGGGCCAAACTCCGACCAAAACCCTCCTTCATCTGGATCAACCTCCCACTGCTCCCTTTCCATTACTGGAACAAAGAGTCACTTGAAAAGCTCATCTCCCCCTTTGGCAAGCTGATTACCCTTAGCCACGAGATGCTGGATGTGAAGGCCAGGGACCAGGCTTTGGTCCTCATTGAAGTAGAAGACCTCACGCAGATCCCCAAAGCCCTAACTATTCGCTACACTGCACCATGGAGTCTGGAGAAGCATATTCATGAAGTCCCTGTACTGCTGCTCGATGATCCAATTGCTGTCGAAGATGTCCAATCCGGTAGGGTTCAGCTTTTTACCACGGTTTGATCATCTGGGGACACCGGAAATGCGAGTTTTTGGCGCCCAAAGGCACCGGAAGGCCCCATCACAGCTGGAGCAAGTGGTCCCTTTGGCAAGGCAAAAATTCCGGTGGCAGTTGTGCAAAAACCCCGTGATTTAGGGGGGAAATTTTCCAACGGCCACGGATTCTCCGCAAGGTGGCAGAAAATTTGAATTGTTTCCAAATATTCCACATATGGTGGATTCCAGCATGCACGCACAGATCCCACAAAATCCCGCCCCACAATCCAAGGAGGACCCCCCAGTGATTCTGCATCCTTCCAAGGTGGCACCACAGATTGTTCAAATTACAGAATCTTCGAAGAGCAACAATAAAGCAACCCCACACTGCCCCACCAAATCTCCTGAAAATTAGGCAGCCTCAACTGAAGAAGGTTCCAACGAAGAAGTACGGGAAATGTTCTGGAAGGGTAGGCTTGTCACCTTACCGTTGTCGCTGTTCACCAAGATCAAACCAGCAGTCGAAGGCGCACTTCTAGAGTCTGTACATGAGGAGCTGAGAAAACTTGATGCAGCTGAGCAGGGGATTTTTAATGCAGGTACTAGCAATGTTGGAGTGGAGAGCTTCCGCACCCGCTCCCTCACTCGGAGGCCAGTGCGGAAAGCTGCAAGTTCCTCTGTGCCAGTCCCGCCAGGATTCTCTGAAGTCCCATCCAAGAAGCAAAAGCGCTCAAGGTCAGCTTCCAAGCTTAAGAGCACGAGGTCGTTCATGAAGCATCTTTCCACTACAATTAAGAAGAAGACCTCAGGTACCTCTTCTTCAGCTACTTCTGTCACAAATGCACATCTTAACCCGTTTAATCTTCTCTCAAATGCAGACATTTTAGAAGTAGCTGAATCAATTGGAGTGGAGGCTAAGGGGCCACACTCGGTGCACATCCTTAAGAACCAACAGAAGGTCTTAATTGATCAAAATGATCAACTAGGACACTCTATCTAACTGCTTTGGCTCTTGGATATTGAGGATCGTTTCTGGCTATTTTTTTTGTGTTTTAGTGCATTTTGATGCAATATTTTCTCATGAAGTTTTCCAGTTGGAATGTGAGAGGGTTGGACAACCCTGATAAATGCTCACTCATTAAGGAAGGCATCCGAAGTTGCTCCCCTACAGTCGTCTGTCTGCAGGAGACCAAATTGAGCAACCTTGGTCCTCGCAAACTCTCTTCAATTGGCGGCAGTATCATCAGAAATTGGATTCAGTTAGATTCCCTTAATAGCTGTGGTGGCATACTTCTCGGGTGGAATGACAATGTTTTGGAATGCAAATACTCTGCCTGTGATATTTTTTCTATTTCTGCATCCTTTAAGAGTCGTTGTTCAGATGTCTCATGGTCGATTACAACGGTGTATGCCCCCTTTGATCTTGAAGACAGAAAACTATGTTTCTATGAAATCAAGCAGCGTCGTAGCCTTCTTAAAGATGCTTGGGTTCTCTGTAGAGACTTCAACGCCACCATCTCTGACGTGGAGAGGTCAAGTGGTAGGGGGTCCTCTAGAGACATGAGATGCTTTCGTGAATTCATTCATGACCTTGCCCTTATTGACCTTCCGCTCTCAGGTAGGAAATTCACCTGGTCAAATATCTGTGCATCCCCCTCGATGGCCAGACTTGACATGTTTCTAATCTCTTCGGCATGGGACCTTTGCTTCCCAGCCTGCATTCAGTTTTCTCTGCTAAGATATTCATCGGATCATTGCCCCATAGTCCTTGATACTCAGGTCATTCAAAGCCAGGTTCACTAATTCAAATTTGTGAAAGTTTGGCTTACACATCCCTCCTTTATCCCTGAAGTGAGTGGATGGTGGCAACATTTCTCCTGTAAGGGCAACCCTGTTGGCATCTTTGCATGCAAACTGCGCCTACTCAGAAGGCGTATCAGCAAATGGAAGACTGATACATTTGGCCACATCCCCACCCGTAAGAAGCAGCTTCATGCCTAACTCCTACAGCTAGAGATTGAGGCAGAACAACTTCCTACTCCCCCTGACTCCCTTACATCTACTCAGCTAGAGCTTCAGAATCTCATCAGAACAGAGGCAGTGTACTGGAGGCCGAGATCTAGAGTGCAGTGGATCAAAGAAGGAGACGCAAACTCCAAAATTTTTCACTCAATTGCAAATGGAAGAAGACGGAGGAACTTCATCCACAGCCTTACTATTGAGAACACCATCACAACCTCCCCCTCCATTATCAGAACCGCTTTTGAGAATCACTTCCAAGAAATCTGTGGCACTGCTACTACATCAGATTTTCGAATTGACTGACAATCTTTATATCCCTCGAACAATATCTGCTTGGATCACCTCGACAATCCCATCACTTTGGAAGAGCTTCGAAAGGCAGTGTTTGATATGAGCAGTGACAAAGCCCCTGGCCCTGATGGTTTCTCTATGAGCTTCTATCACACATTCTGGGACATTTTCAAGGATTACTTGCTTGAAATGATGCAATCAGTGCAAAGGGGTGATGCTGACCTTGGGAGAATGAACTACTCAAACATCATTCTCATACCCAAGTGTGCGGGAGCTTGCTCGGTTACAGACTTTCGACCTATTAGCTTGCTAAATTGCTCATTCAAGATCTTCACCAAAATTCTTGCCAACAGACTCAGTCCAATCTTGCATTCACTTGTATCGTCTTCTCAAAGCGCATTCCTCAAAGGCAAATCAACGGCTGATTGCTTCCTGGTTGCCCACGAAACTATCAATCTCTGCAGTAGAAGGAGTTCTGATACGCTCCTTTTTAAGATTGACTTTACCAAAGCTTTTGATACTGTGAGTTGGGATTTTCTTGAACAACTTCTTAAGGCCAGAGGATTTGGGCCATCTTGGTGTAGGTGGATTGACATGATCCTTCGCACAACGAAGTCTTCTGTTATCATCAACGGAGAGAGTGGCAAGCAGATCAACTCCAAACGTGGTCTTAAGCAAGGAGATCCTCTATCACCGATGCTCTTCATCTTGGTGGTGGATGTGCTAGCTCAAATGCTCTTTTGTGGTCGAAGAAATGGTGCATTCTCGCAGCTACCTATCGGAGGCTACTTATCAAACCTCTTTGTTCTTCAGTTAGCAGATGACACCCTGATCTTCTGCAGAGGCGATGAGCAAGAGATTCTGAATCTCAAGGTAACACTACAGCTCTTTGCAAATGTCTCAGGACTGGCTATAAACTTCAATAAGTCTTCGATTGTTTACTTTGGTAAATCGAAAGCCAAGCTGCATGCCTTCTCCACTATCCTTGAATGCAAAAAGGACTGTCTACCATTTAGCTACCTGGGAATGCCTCTCTCCAAAGGCAAACTGGGCAAAAGATACTGGCAACCCCTCATTCTTAAGATTGAGAGAAGACTTTCGGTGTGGAAGGGCAAAATGCTTTCTAAAGGAGGAAGGTTGATCCTCATCAATGCTGTTTTAAGTGCCCTCCCCGTTTACTTTGCCTCCTTCTTCGGACTGCCTTTCTCGGTGATCAACGCATTGACCAAATTCGTAGCAGATTCTTTTGGTGTGGTGCTGATTCCGATGCAAAGGGTGTAGCATGCATGAATTGGAAGGCAATCTGTCAACCTAAGGAGCAAGGAGGTTTGGGTGTCCTAGATTTAAAAGTCTACAATGAAGCACTACTATTGAAGTGGTGGTGGAAACTAGTCTCCTCAGACTCTCTTGTGAACCAAACACTTCACAGCCTTTACTAATGAAGAACTTCAAGAAGCTTTACTTGCCCGCCACTGGCCTCGCACTTTTGGAAAGGGATCTTCAGTCTCAAAGAGCAATTCCTGATAAATGTTCACTGGCAACTTGGAAATGGCAACCATATTAAGTTCTGAGAATCATGATGGCTCAATGGCCACAACATTGCCACTCTCTTTCCCTCCCTTGCTGCTGCTGCATGGAACCTCCAGGCGGAGGTCCTCTTTCAAGGGTCTTGGATCAATGGTGTTTGGCGTTGGCACCCAAGACTTAACTGCATTGCTACACCACACATCCGATAAGAGAAGCAAAAGCTCCTTGAATTCTTAACTGATCAACAACCCTCCTGCTTTGATGACAACCCTTCATGGAGACTAACTGCAATGGGGATCTTCACTGTCAAATCTGCATATAGCTTCTTCATTATCTCTAGGCTGTGTTCTCCCTACTACACAGCGACGTGGTCTTCACCGGCACCCTTGAATGCAAGCTCTTTATTTGGCAATTGAGTGGGGACAACTCAATTCGAAGGATTTTCTTCTATCGAAAGGTTGGCCAGGAGACACGGCATGCATAGCTTGTGCGTGCCCTGTTGAAACAGCCTATCATATCTTCTTCGCATGCCCCATAGCCACTGCCACCTGAGATTTCTTCACTAACCTCTTCAACATACACTCCCTGCCCACTAACTTGCACGAATGTTTTAGTTCATGGTGTTTTGGCACACGGGCACACAAACACACTTGGCACCTGCTCACTATTTCAATTTGCTGGAGCATATGGCTAGCTAGAAATGATTGTGTTTAATCTGCTAAATCATCCACTCCGCAACGGATCATTTCTAATGCTATTTTCTGGTTTCGATCATGGCTAGATGGGATTGACAGCGGGAGGAAGAGGCAAGCTCTGGAAAGGGAAATGGAGGAGGCAAATGTACAGGACATCCTCCTCAAGCAGGCTCTGGTACGTATTGGCCAGCCAGAAAGTGAGGAAGGGAGCTGCTCAGGCTAGCTTTTCTCCGATGATGGGTTCTTCCTAGTATGATCGTCTGCATTTTGTATGCTTTCTTTTTGGGGCATTAGCAAAAGCCCGGTGACTTCTTAAACTTATATTTTTTGAAGACTTTGCATCATGATCAAGGGTTCAGATTTGTACACTGAACTAGCTTGATCACTTTTTGTATTATGACTTTGTATTTTCTTTTCTTTAATATAGTTTTTGTGAGGTAGGGACTTACCCTACCTTTTCCCAAAAAAAAAAAAAGAAATCGAGTCTTTTTATGAAAATAATAGAATAACAGAGTTATGGATCAAAATGTCATTGAGGCGACTGTTATCGTTGGGCGCGTCTGGCTCATTAGGCGGGCGTTGCGCCGTCTCTTCGTTTGGTTTGGGTTCGAACCCTGTAAACTCCCAAAACATTTTTACTTTCTTTGATTAAATATATATAAATCCCTGAGAGAGAGAATAAAGGGATTTCGAGGAGAGATTTAAACAATAAGTCCACTTGGACTAGTGGTTAGCCGGTTGTGTTTGGGCGCTGCATGGGCATTAACGGGTTCAAAACCCGGCACTATCTAAAAAAGGAATTCGGTGAGTTTTAATGCAAATAGAAATTTGGGAAAAATACTATTATTCCCATAAAATGGTTTAGAACTTACTAAAAGAGATTTCAGAATTTTCCATATAAAAATTAAGAGTTTAAAATGGAAAATTTGAGATAGAAGTAAGTAAAGATTTAAGATTTATTATTAAAAAGGTATGATACTATTTTAGAAGAGTAAAAGAAATATACTATTGTGAAATTAATGGTTCTTGTACTTGATTATTGGAGTTATTTCATGAGTTTTAAATAAAATTGTGAGTGAAGAATTGTTGTTGTTGATTTGTGAATGAAATGTATGATTGGATAAGAGATTCATACATGATGCTAAATGAGACATTGGTCAAATCATGGAGACATGAATATAATAGGTTTAAGACATGTTTATTGAAGGGTATGTGTACCCATGATCTTGTATATGAAATGTTGAGTTTGGAGTTAGTAAAACCTCGTTACCGACAACATTGAAATAAAAAGAATTGAGATATAATTTTGATGTATGGTTGTGGATCTATCTTGGTATTTGTGATTAAGTCCGGTAGGAGGCAAATCTGATTCTAGGAATGATAACACATTCATGTTTTGAACAAAGTAACTAGGCACATAAGTGAAGATGTAGTAAACCTGGGCAAATGTAAATGGATTGCTCTATATAGTCGGCGGTGGATCATAGACCCAGTTGGTGGACCGTGGTTGCTCCGTGGGAGACGAGCTTTTATTTTTAAATCTGGGATTATGAGGACGGGTCAGCGGTGGATTCCGGGATCTTGAGTAATCGGGCGAATAGTTTTGTTTTGCCGTACTCCAATAGCCAGAGAGGCTGGGGCTAGAGGGTCACTTGCGGGATTATTCTCACGATATAATAGCCGGGGAGGCTGGGATCTGTTATTATAGCCGGGAGGATGAGATCCGTATTCGTGGAATAATCTAAACCTTGTTTTAATACTGGGTAGTTCTCATGGCGAGGGATCGAACCCTTTAATGTGGAGTACGTAGGTGCTTGCCCTCGGACCTATGTAGTATGGGATACATAGAATCCGAACAAGTGTACATTAGTGTCATCCTAGAATAAAATTGTGTGCATTAGGCATTGAGGCATGCCATACACTTACAGGTTTAGCATAGTCACAATTTAACACCTTATTGTTCATTCATATTTATTTTGTGGTTTGTTAAAGTATGGAGATCGTTATACTATTTCCGGCATAGAGAGGATAGCCGTGTATAACATTTCGTCAGTTGTAAGCGACTGACGTGCCCACAGTCTTACATGTAGGTAATGGATGCTCATGAAGTAGTAAAGTGGATATGCTGATGGTGTTTTATTTTAGAGACGTTGTAAATGTTTCATTGTAAATTATTTTTGTCTTCCGTTGTGTAACATTTGTAACAAACTCTGATGTATTATTGAGAAAATTTTTAATTTCCTTATAAAATTGTACGAAGTGAAGTAAAGATCCTATGGAACCTCGAATTCGGTTTTATTTGGAATTTGGGGTGTTACAGAGGGATTGGAAGAGAAAGGGATATGCCATTCCCTATGACCGTTGGAAATAGAGAGATAATCTGCAACAAGAGCGTTTTGATTCGAAGCCAGATCAAATAGATCTGGGAAAGCGTGCTTTAACTTATAATTATCGATTTAGAGATCGGACCAGAACAAAGTCTTGGCGCCTTCCGCCCGCAACTTAAAAATACCACACTGAAAGGGAGCAACCACTTTCCACACTCCATTCCAAAAACGGAGAGGCTACAGTAGATAAGGACGGACGAAACTCCCAGACTTTGCGTCAAGAATGACATTTCATAGAAATTAAACGACCCTATGACAGGTTTTCCTTTTTAATCATTCTCCAAAGCCATTTGCCCAAAAGAGCTAGGTTTTGGTTCCTCAGATTAAGAACCCCTAACCCACTAGAGTCTTTGGAGGTGCACACGATCTTCTAGTTACAGAGGTGAGTACCGGCTCTGTAAGAGTCCGATCATGACCAGAAAAAATTTCTTCTAATTTGATCAATCCTCTCAATGACCCATGAAGGAACATAGAAAAAGGACATCATATATAAAGGAATAGAAGAGAGAACGGAGTTAACCAAGATCAGTCTACCTCCTTGAGATAGTTGTCTTCCTGACCAAATATTGAGTCTGGATTCTACCTTGTCATTCATAGGAATCCAGTCTGATTTATGCAACTTACCCCATCTAAGGGGGATACCTAGGTATGTAATTGGAAAAGAAGCGATAACGCAATTAAAGAACTGAGCTATCTCATGTTGACAGTTGTCAGACCCTCCGAGCCAAAGGACGGACGACTTCTGAAAGTTAATAGCCAGACCAGAGGCCTTTTCGAAGATATAGAGGAGAAGTTTCAAGTTTCTAAGGGTGCAATCATTGGGTTTAGCAAAAATGACCGTATCATCCGCATATTGTAAGTTTAGAATGCCCCTGAAACTGTTAGAGGAACACGACCCTTCAATAGCGTTGGCATCCCAAGCGTTACGCAGAAGCTTGCTGAAAACATAAGCAACGAGGGCGAACAGGAGAGAGGAGATTGGATCCCCTTGATGAAGGCCACACTTGCATTTGAATTTGTGGTCTTCTGTCCCATTAATACGAATAGAGGAGGTACCCACAAACATGCTGGATTTGATCCAAGTGATCCATTTAGGACCGAAACCACGGTTAAGGAGAATGTCGAAAAGAAAGTCCCAATTGACATTATCATAAGCGTTTTGAAAGTCAAGTTGGCAATCGGAGATAACTTCTTGCGCACAAGCCACGCTATCAAGAATGATGCACTCCTTAAAGAATCCGGACTGAGCTGGATCAATAAGAGGAGGGATTACCAGACTGAGGCGAGTGGATAACACTTTCATGATAATTTTAAAAGAAGTATTGAGGAGACTAATTGGTCGGAAACTAGCCACCGAATTGGCTCCTAGGATTTTTGGAATGAGCACTATATGCGCATAGTTGATGCGATCAAAAGAAAAGCGACCCAGATGCAGGGCCAACAAACATAGCCAACATGTCCTCTTTTAGGAAGTCCCAAAACTTTTGAAAGAAGAAGGTAGGAAATCCGTCGGGGCCAGGAGAAGAATCACTTTTAAGAGAGAAAACAGTAGTTTTAATTTCTACCTCAGTAAAGGGAGCTTCCAAAGAGGACAAATCATGATGTGCAGCCCCATAGAGTTGATCCCGATCAAAGAAAATGGATCGATTTTTAGAGCGGCCTAGAAGATTTTTGAAAAAGGTGAGGAAGGTGGAATGAAACTCCACATTGGAAGAGCACTCAATGCCATTGTCAATGATGGAGGATATCCGATTGCATCATTGACGATGCGAAGCGAAATTGTGAAAAAAGGAAGTGTTGGCGTCGCCTACTTTGAGCCAACGGCTTTTAGCGCGCTGAGCCCATTTAATGTGATCAATTTGTAGAAGGCCTGCAAACTCTCGTTTGCAAAAATTCTGCTTTCTACGGAAAGAGTCAGAGATAGGGCCCTGCTCTTCGAGCTGGTCAATAGTAGAGATAGAGGATAAGAAGTGTTTTTTAAGTGCATAAGCGCTTGCAAAACGCTCCTTACACCCAATTTTGCATCCATACTTAACAGCGTGAAGCTTAAGAAGCAATCTCCCAAGCCCATGAGAGCCGGTAATGGCTGACAGACACTTAGAGATCATGCTAACAAAAATTTGATCTTGTAACCAGAACTTTTTCAAAACGGAATTCGAAGGTTTAGCGAAATTGAAGTTAGGATGAAGCACTATAGGCACGTGATCTGAAGAGGGGTTAGGCAGAGCACACGCGAATGAGTGACGAAAGAAGGAGATCCAATCTTGTGACACAAGGAAACGATCAAGCTTCGCCATCGAAGGTGCTAGCCTCATGTTTGACCAAGTAAAAGATCTACCATTGAGAGGAATATCGAAAAGGTTGAGGCTACGAATGCAATCGTTGAAACAGGTTGAATCAGCTCGAATGAAGGCATTCCCTGTTCTCTCATGGGAAAAACGGGTAATGTTGATGTCTCCACAGAACATCCAAAAACCGTTGATATTATGGCAAAAAGATTCAAATTCTCTCCAGAACATGTTTCGACGGTCTGCAGAGGAGAGACCGTAAATAGAGACCACATGGAGACAACAACTGAATTCATACCAGTGAAAGCAGACGATAAGAAAAAAATTGAGACGGTGCACCGAAATAATAGAAAAGAGGGAAGGCTTGAAGCCAAAAAAGGTTACCTCCACGGGTGCCATTAGCATCAAGAGGGATCCAACTAGAAATAGTGGAACTCCAGATGGAACGCGAGATAGAGGGAGTGGTGGAATCCAGTTTGGTTTATTGGATGGAAATCATATCACAACGAGAAGATGTGATAAGATGGAACATGGATTGTTGTTTGCTCGGACAACGAATACCCCGTATATTCCAAGAAGCACTAATCATAAAGATGTTTGGACTCAATAGTTCTGGAGATTTCCAGCTTACGGATAGCTTTGAAATCCATAAGGATATCCGAGTTAACCGCAAAACCCATGTTGGAAGCAAGGTGAAGAAAATTCGATGAAGAGACTGAGTTGAAATGCACTTGGCAAACGAGACCTAAAGGAGAAGGGTCCCTAACATGAGGAACCGGTGGCGGAATTTCAAGAATACGAATTTGCGCCGCTAATGAGGCTTTAGAGCCAGACGATAAGTGAGAATTCTTTTTAGCCTTAAGACGAGCACTAGAACAGAGTAAAGGGAGGGGGGATTTGGATCTCTTCCAAGGAGAAGGATTCTTATCAGCTCGGGGAGAGGTAGTCATTTGACCTACATGGGAATCGGTCAAGGATCGGGTTCCCTGTAGATTATAAAAAATTGAACCTTCTGATAGAGGGGAGGACATTCGCTGGGGAGTAGGCCAGAGCTCATCCAATCCCCTGCCCTTGCTGCGAGATGGGGGGAAAGGCGATCAGATTCCTAGAATTAGGAAAGGGGGAGGCAAAGAGATTGAACATCATCGGATGTGAACAACAGGCACTAGTCCCCTCGGGATAACATCCCAGAGGAGGAATAGTTTTGAAGGGATGAACGCATAGATTAGAGAAGGGAGAAGAGGTTGTGATGGGCGTGAATGGACCCAAATTAAACACAAAGCATTTAAAACGAAAGAAATACGGTACTGAAAAATAAATGAATTTAGAAGACGAAATAGGGAAAAGTACCTTATGCGAAGCATGCTTGAGATCGAGATCCTGTTCCTCTTCTGCAAGGAGGTTATCCTGATCCATCCAGTCCACCTTAGGCTCGGAACGAGCAAAAGAAGATTTGAGAGTACCCAGAGTAGAAGATAACTTTGGATCAGGAGACTTGGGCAAGGCTTTGGATAACTTGTCCCAGTCGGCCGCAAAGTTGGGATAAAGTTGGGATTCACTTCCCACTTCGGCCAATTGGAGTCGTCATCAGACAATCGTCTCTGAGCCGAAGTCAGCAGAGGCCCCTGAGAAGGATGGGGACCCTCCGAAATCAGAGCAGTGGAGGAGGGAACAGTAGAGCGCTGAAGCTTCACTTTGGTTGCCGATTGCGAACCGATATCAGGGTTGATCCAAACAAGATTGGGTGGCTTAGCAGGGGACACCTTAGGAAGAGGAACAGTATTTCTCCGAAGGAAGGCGACTATCTTTTTCATTAAGGCTTTGCCCTTCAGTTTGGCTAGTTGAGGAGAAGGGAGAGTTGAAGCACCAGACGAGAAAGGGTTAGAGGGAAATCCCACAGCCTGAGAAGATGCAGTATTAGTAGAAGGAACATGAGTAACTGCCTGAGAAGAGGGGGAGGGATCATGATAATTGACCGCGATGACAAACACTACTTGATCAATACGAAGCGTATAAGCCTCGACTTTATCTTGCACTTGCGGGCAATGAAAATCTGCCTCGACTTGGAGACAACCCGAAGCTAGAAGGGAGGACGACTCAGTGAAAATAAGGTCTCCGACACATTTAGTCATATCTGCCACCAGACGAGGGGAGTCACAAAAGGGAGGGAGGCCTAAGATAGTGACTTTGATGGGAGACTGCAGGAGCACAGAGGAAGGAGCAGCATAATGAAACCATTTACGAATGGATAGGTTAATCGAACCAATAGAAAGAGATTTGATGGCAATCAAATCATCCGAAGCTTTGGTAGAAGGGCACTTGATAACAATGTCGCCGTTTGAAGAAGCATACAATACCCAGGTCCAGTCGGAAATGCTGCAAGCTTTGCAGGGTAAAGAGTCCAGAGCATAATAGGATATGGAACCCCCAGAGAAGGACACTACACCTGGACAATCTGCTTGGGAGATTTTGGCACAGATCTCTGGAGTGGGCACATACACAAGGGTGACATGCGCCTTTCGTTCTAGGTCCAAGGAGGACATAGCAGCGGAGGGAGGGTGAACAGAGGAAACAGGTGTATCGGAAACCACTTGAGGCTGAGAAGACATAACAGGAGGATTGGACGTGGGAGGCACAACAATCAGTTGAGAAACAGGGGGAGTTGGAAGGAGAGGGGTTTGAACATCTAACTTTGGGCGCTTCGGCTTCTTGTTATGAAGATCAGCCAGCTTGGCTTTCAAAGAGGGAAAATCGAGCACGCTAAGGACTTGGTCAGAGATCGGCACCCCTAAGGAGAGACTAATTAACTGTTGGAGGGAGAAGCATTTGTTACGAGAATGCCTTGGTTTCAGGACAAAAAAAGGCATTTCATTTTGAGAGAACAAAACGCTTTGAGGTGACCAGGTTGAAGGCAGTGAAAGCAACGGGGAGGAGAAGAAAAGTTTGAGAAAGGGGAACGAGAATGTGAAGCGGCAGTAGATAAGGATTGACGAAGAAGATAGGGGGAGGAGAACCCTAGAGGGTTCTGGGATATGGGCCGTAAAAGGCCCTTAGTCACCAAATCTTTTTTTATTTTGGAATTTTTTTTAACCACGCCGACCCACGACTGGCCCATGAGGCTTAAACAGCCCAAAACCGGTCAAATAGAGAAAGGGGGAGAATGGAACCACAGGGTAGAAAAACACGAACTGTAGAGATCGCAATAAACGAGAAAAGAACCAAGAAAAAGAGAAAAAATACGATCCCAAAAAGAAAAAGCCGTTGCAAGAAAAGGAGAAAACAAGAGATAACACCAAAGACAAAGGAGAACGAATAGAAACGCAAATCCAATAAACCACACTAAAGTGATGAAAAAATTAAAAAGAACACAGAGGGCGGAGAATACCAAAATGAAGAAAAGGAAGAGATGAAAATAAAAATGACGAAAAAATTAGAGAACAAGAGGGCAACACCCGATAGGAGAAGAACTAAAAACAGTAAGAGAACTCAGCCAGAACCACACTCGCAATCACCCACGGACTAAAAACCATCACCAGTAACAACAAGCAAAGACCATAAAGAAATGCACGGCAAGGCAAGAAAAAACCAAATGGAGAACAGAATACACCGCCAGCACTAAGAAATGCAAGGCAAGATAATACAGCAGAAAATAAAACTATGAACAACTCAACCCAGGAAATAGTAAGAATCCAGGTGAGGCTAATGGGAAATTTAAGGAGATAGATCTCCAAGTAAAACAATAGAGAAATAAGTAAACCGAAGAGAGAAGAAACTTACAGCGAATAAGGAGAGATCAGATCGCTGGCCGCCAAGAGAAAAGCGAGCACCAGATCACACAGATAGAAACTGGAGGCGACTAGGAAAAAGAGTCGCCACCCACTTTATCACAACACACCCTGCCCTTGAAACACCTTAAACTCAGAGCCTCTCCACTCGATGGGAAGAGAGGAATGGCTACAGCAGTAGACCAGGGAGGGGAGAGAGAGTCAAGATCGACTCTACATGAAAGTGGGGGAGAAAAGGGGCAGGGGGAGTGTTGAGTAAATGACAGTGGAGGAGGGAGGGGGAGAGGGTAAAGGGAAAGCCAGATCTGGTCGGGGAGACGAAGAAAGAAAAGTCAAGGGTTCTACAGAGGACAGAGGATGGAGAAGAGGGGAGTCAAAAGGGAAATGAGTATGTAGAGGGTGGAGAGAGGAGAAAAATGAATGAAGGGGGGAGGTAGGATAGGGGACGGGGGACGCCGGATCTGGAGGAAGAAGACGTCGAGAAGATAGAGAGGAGAAAAGTATTTGGGGGAGATGTGTAGAATAGCTTTTGTTTTTTATCTAGTTTTTACTTTAATCTAACAAGATTAAATATAGGTACATTATTCGTTATCAAGCACACGATAAGAAAAAAAGTGAATGAGCTATAAAAAAAACTACATTAAGCTAAAAGTTCATAATAAGAGAATGAATAATCTACTATTGTATGTATCTTTAAATTTTACCTAATATCAAAACCTTGCATTTAACTAAACAAATATAGAAAATTATCAAACCTGAATATCTTCCCTATATAAAATCGTATATGATATATCGCACAAAATTCTTTCCCTAAAACAAAATCCGAGGATTTTAACTTTTAACCATCTCCATTCTCAAAACCCTCAAACCCAAATTGAGCGAAAAATTATTCCCCAAATCGCCATGGAAGAACCTCGAAGACTCCGCGTGGTTTTTGACGATTTCAAAATGCTGTCGAAATCGCAGAGATCGGACGGCTTGCGACGATCGTGGGTTCTTCTGAAGCCCGGCGGCGCCGCCACCGTGGCCGACCTCGCCTCTCACGTGACCAAGAAGTTCAAGCTCAGGCGATCGTGCCCTGATGGGGTCGTTCTTTCTGTAAGTATGATGAGGGGGAACCTCGTTGATGTATTGACTAGAAAGTTGATCGCATTTTGAGGGGGATTGAAGGAAATTGGGAATGTAGGGTTTCTGCATATGAAAAAGATGGAATCTTGGTGGTTTATCTGACATGACATTAGATATTTCATCACTGCTAAATTAAAAAAAAATGATCAATTTTGTAGGGGAATCACCGTAAATTGGAAATGTAGGGTTTTGATGTGGAAAAGATGGCATCTTGTTGGTGTTAGAGGGGTGAGGCTTTTGAGTGATCGTGGTGTAGTGGTCTGGTACGAGTGTTTGACATGACACTAGCTATTTTTAATGTCTGATGTGCTGTGCACATCGTGTTTTGCGTTAGCATTTATGTGTCTGTGCGTTTTTCTTATTCTTCTTCTTCTTGGCAGTTGAGGGAAATTGTGAAAGTTGACAGTATATCGAGACCTTTTTATTGGGAATTCTCAAGTTGAGGAGAAGATTGGATGGTTACTTTGTGCATGAAATGACAATCTTTGTGATTTCAAGTGTAAGCATTATAAGGATGGTGTGTTTTACTTCCTTCTTACGTTGAGTGAGCTTCATGATGTGTTTAGACGAATCAGTATTACATGCTAGTGAGATTATCTAGCACGTGTAATGCATTTTGATCATTAAATAAAAAATACATAATTGAGAACTTTTAATGCAGTTGTGCTTTCGGAAGGAAATATAATAAATTATTTTTTACTATTATGATGAGTAATTTTGTAGGTCAACTTTTATTTTCTAGAGTACGGAAACAGTGATATTTAGACAATGAATTGAGAAAGATATATTTTAAGTAAGGTATGAAACATATATTATGAAAAGGACATTAAGTTGTGTGAAGGCTGCACACTCTCCTATAGTTATAATTGTAAAGAACTTTATGAGTACATGCAGTGCACATTTTATATGGAAGATCATTGTCACTTTGTCACTAAAAAAGATGAACGAAACACACATTTTGTATGTGCTTGTTGGCTTAATGCATATAAGATGGGAGGCCGGCTTCAAAAGTGTTTGGGTTATAGTAGTAAATATAGATGTTGAGAATGGGTAAATTCCTTGCTATTGGATCAACATAACTGAATTGTTGTTTTGCTTTTGTGATGTTACATAGGCATTCTTCTCCATAGTTTTAATTTGGAAAGTTTAGAAGCTTGCCAGGTTTGGTGAGAGATTTTTGCCAGAAAAAAAGAACTGACATGTGTAGGATTGATGTACAAGATCTACTGTGTTTTTTGATGTGACAAAAAGATTCGCAAAAAGCAGGATACTTGTGCTGCAATAACAATGGATCTATAAACACGAAATTCGCTAGAGATGGATTTGGTAACACACAACTTGTGGCATCTGCTGATGCAGGCTGATATGAATCGAGCTCTTGACATACACAAGCAAAAGCAATAATAATTTTTGAAATGACTTATCACCCTTATGGATATAGAAATACCCATGATACTGTCAATTGTTAGATATATTGCGAGATTGGAATTTGCATTCTCATTATGATCTTAATTCCTTTTCCACATTTTGGTAGAAACACAGTACTGCAGCTGATTTTGCGCTTTATTCATGAGTCTGAGCTGAGCTTCATCATCTGCTAAGTAGTATTACTTCAACAGGATTATAAGTTTTAAAAAAATGAAGTTAGCGGTCATAATTATGTCCAAATAAAGCTTTTATTAGGCAAAACCATAGGGTGTATGTCTGCTAATGTTTTGGTGATAGATTCGTGATTAGCTTCAAACATGAAGCAGCGATTGTCATTATGGACAATATGTGTGTGGGCTTGTATTTTTGCATAGTCAGAGGTTGCATGTGTTCGGTGTATCAGCATGTTATTTACATATAGTTTCGGCTTGTGCTTGATGTCTGTTTCAACCAAAAGTAAATATCGATTTTTTTGGTATATATTTGACTCTGCAAGTGTGTCAGCATTTATAGGTTGGCGTTTGGATATACATGCACATATCTTGTATCTGCAGATGTACATAGGTTTTCTCAAATGTTTCTTCAACTCTTTCAAAGTATCTTGTGTTTATTTGTCTTCTTTAGTATCTTGTAGGGTGTCTGCATGCCTCTCTTTCTCTGTGTAACATAGCATTATTGTAAGGAAGCTAAAATCTTTCAATTCTTGTGCAGATGGAGGAGTTTGTGTTACCACCATTCGAGTCCATTTGTTTATTGAAGGACACGGACATCATCAGGTTAGTTTTTAGTAAACAAAAATCTTTTATGCGTTATTTCTTGCTTTCAATGATAACTTCCATTTAAGAATCATATGTATTGTCATTTTTACTCATGTAAACCACACATGATGCATTATATCTTTAACATGCCACTGGTAGTTTTTAAGATATTGTCGTAGATAATAAGTAAAATTTGAATTTCTTAAAAGCAACCACGAAAAACGTAGACCTTATTGTTTAAGGCTTGCTTACAACAAGAAATTAGAAGTTTAGAACTAACATTCGATGTAGAGGGAGCATATTAATTTAATTCTGTAAATGTTTCATCTGATATGCTTAGTTGTTATTTCATCCAATGGTAGTCCAAGTCACTAACCTGAAGTTCAACCATTTATTTTATTTGATATTTTTAACTCTATTGATATGACCGAAGTCACTGAAAGCTGCAATGTTCTTTAATCCGTTGTATACATTTCGTTAAGTCATCCATTTTACTGCGGGAAAGATGTTTATAAGTCATAATTGATGCTTGTACATGTAAAATGCATGCTATACTGTCCTTGAGAAGTATCTTCTTTGGGAAAACACATAAAATCCAATATGCAAATGGTATTGGCTCTTGCACTGGCACAATTGGCTACTTGGATGGTATAAATCCCTGAGAGAACAAACTTGCAAATTGCAATTGATACATGCTAGCAGCTTCTGCTTGTGCATAACTAAATGAAATTGATATACATGTCCAGACATTAATTAAAAAAAAGTAGGATGCCTATATGACCCTAGTGGACTGATGGGGGATAAAAACGAACATGGATAATGCCTTAATCTTTACTAATGTAGCATTGTAGCTAGACATGGTGTGTGAGTCGGACACTTTTTCCTGCACGTGTAGACTCAGACTGTTTGTTTAAAGCGTTTTCCCCTATCTTATAAAATAGAGGTGAACCTCACACTTATATTCACTCTCTCATAACTTTAACAACCCAAGGTTCTCTTAACAATTTACAGCCAGTTCTTAATCAACTTAACATTTTTGTTAGAGTAAAAGACTAAACAGGACTTGTGCATCTAGTGTTCGCTTTATCATATGATTTTATAGCCAATCCTTCAGAAGAAAGATGAATCCTTAATAGTATCTTCTTTGGGAAGTGTGTTAGATCGTCTTCAATTGATTTGTTTCTTTATTAGCTAGATTATTAAGCAACAAGTGAAGATTTATTTCCTTGCTAATAAGGTTTGTAGACAAATAGGTTTTCATATACTCTTTTGTCTTCCTAAACCAGTCAAAATTAAAGTCTTTTACCTATCCAAATATTTATATCTTTATTTCTATATATTTTTGTTTATTGGCCCTCTACTTTCACTAAATTTACTGATTTTTCTATTAGATCTATAACTTTTTTTTTCTTCAAATGTGAATCAAGGATTTAGGTTTTCCTTATTCACACTTGAACGATTGATTTTTGCAAGCAGGACAATTCTTTTCACAATGAAAATATTATTAGAGTATTTAGTCACGAGTTCGGGTTATACTTAGACCGGATTAGATCAGTGTAGTCGAAGGTGCGCCTGAGGCGTGGCGTAAGGTGCATGCGCCTAGACTATTTGTGCCTCATCCTTGCAAGGCGCACTAAGGCGCGAGCCTCAGTCTTGAGAATGTGAGAGATCATGAGTTTAAGTTATACTCACCACTTTTTGTAGGAGTATCCTTCCAATGATTAAGAAAATATATAATTACTGCACATCCATATAATAAATTACAAAGAAAGCTATCAAGTGGCTCTCATTCAATCACTCCTAAAACCAATGGCCTAGATTGATTCTCACAAAACATATTTTTCCGCCCAAAAATTTCAAACCCCAAAATTAAATTTTCCCCTTAAAACTAAAAAACTCATTACTTTATTACTATATCTTTATTCTCTCTTCACTTTTTCATATTTCTCTCTTTCTCTCTCCCCCCCCTCTCTCTCCCATTCTTTCTTAACTTATTTAGAAATTTAGATTTTAAGATTTCAGGTTTGTAAAATTTTCAGAATTTTTATGTTTTTTTATTGCACATGTTATATTGAAAATAGCAAATATCTATTCAACAAGTTTTTTTTTGACGGGTTATCTCTTCAACAAGTTAAATTTCATCATTTTCCACCCTTAAAGTTTTAAGAAGTTGGATTTTACACCCTCATTTATAATTATTTTTCAACATATACTAATAGAAACATGGACTTTTATTTACAACTAATTATTGTCATACTATTCAAACTTGAACTACATAATTGTTGTTTTACTGTTTACAGAGCTTTTCGTGTGTTGTATCGTTCCGACGACGTGCCGTAGGCACGTGTCCACGGGCAAATCTAGTAATATTATAACATATGGGAACATGACCTTATAATATATGAGAAAATTCCCTCTTCCAGATTGATTATTATCGATTGGCCACCTAATGGGCGATCCATGTTATCATGATATATAATTTTATTTATAAATTTTAAACCCCCCAAAAAGTAATAGTGCGCCTTGGTTCAGTGAGGCTTGCGCCTCAAATTGCGCCTCAGGTTTTTTACGGGGTTGTGAAATTGCTTTGCGCCTTTCGCCTTCGACTACACTGGATTAGATACTCGTTTAGTTACTTGTAAAATTTCAATTAAACTATAGTACAATAAGTTGTGATGCACATTGCATCTGACTAGGATAGAGAAAGCAAAACACGCATCTTTTGGTGATTGGCATGAACGTGAAATTTTGTGTACTCAGAGCTATATTTTAGCATAGGCAAATTAAGCTAAGGCAGGCTAAGTGTATTAAAATAATAGCGCCGACTTTACCCATGTTTATGGGTCTGGTGAATGAATTGTTTACCCTCATATATCTTCTTTATGGTCATGTTTCCTGTGATGCTAGTTCCTCGCAAGCAAAACATTGTCTTCCCATTACCTCTTTGTGAGGCTGCGCCTTTTAAGTTCATTTAGGAAGTCACAAGCTAAAAAGGGTAGTGCTAGCTGTAGTACTTTTAGTTATTACTTTCACACTACAAATGAGAAAAAGTGGTTCCACAAGCAATAAATTCCATAATATTTTACAAGAGTTGCCCATTCTTGAGTCTAGTTATAGTATTACTAAAAGTAGTAAAGGTAGCATTTTATGCTAAAAAAGTAAAATATAAATGTGCTCGAGTATGAGTCTTATAGTGCTATAGATATTTAAATAAAAATACTTTGCTAATAAACAAAAGTAATACGGAAGAAACTCTAAAAGAGTTGTTTTCTGAACTATTTAAAAAAAACCATTTCTAGGAAGAAAACAAACTTAAGCAATGAACTTCTGTAATCAAGACTATAGAAGAAATAGAGGTAGAATTGATATGGATGTCTTGGAAGAACTTTTTTGTTTTCATTTAGATTACAAATTAATCATATGCTTTTGATGAGTATGTTCAGTAAGAACAGAACGACAAAGGATCGTCAAACTGGAATAACTGCTTGAGTGTTTCTATACTTGTAGAGTATCAAAGGAGTTGGAAAATAAATTCTAGAAGATTGTATACGACTAATTATATTTTATGGTTAGTTGGCTAATCTAGTAGAAAATAAGGTGGGAAGTTAAGAAACATGTCTAGAGGAGCGTAGCTGAATTATCGAGGAGCTGCTATACATGGAAATAAAATACTATAAGATGTTCTGTATAAACAGAACCACAAAGGATTGTCAAACTAGAATAACCGCGCTGAGTGTTTCCATGCTTGTAGAATATCAAAGGAGTTGAACAATAAATTCTAGAAGATGGGATGAGACTAATTATATTTTATGGTTAGTTAGTTCTCAAACCTAGTAGAAAAATAAGGTGGGAAGTTGAGAAACATGTATAGAGGATTAGCGAATTAGCGTAGCTGAAATATGGATGAGCTGCTATACAGGGAAAGGAAATACTAAATATTAATATTTTCCAGGAAGTTAAGTAGCATTAACTGAGTGTTTGATGAAGGATGATAATGCTACATGGCTACTCGGATTCCAATAATTGTCAGGAAAGATATATGTTTAATATTTTCTGCAGGGTTTTTCATTCTAATACTCACATCATGTATAAAGCCAAAATCATAGAAAAGCTTTCAGATGACACTGCATCTTTTTATATGATTCAGGCTATTAGAGTTTGCCATGTTACTTATCTCTCTAGATTGAAATGCATTTTATTGCATTGGAAGATGCTGAGTACTTGATTCTAATATACACAGCAATTCTTGGAGTTCAAGTTGGGAAAAACTTTGTGTTAATGACAAGATACTTCTTTGTTTCAGGATCAGCAAGAAGGATGCTACAAGGATGGATGAGATAGATGCTGGTAATGGTCCACATTATCTTCGGGGTTCTGAATTCGTGGAAAACCAAAATATAATTTCAAGTGATAGGCTATTGGCAATTCAGCAATTTGAAGAAGATTCAGGTCACCCTAAGAAGAAAAATGATATATTTGCTCATAATGAGAATGCAATCCATAGAGGAAATTCATCAAAGTCGAAGAAGAGGAAACGTTCAGATGAAATTGAACTATCAAAGTACTATTTATATGCATATCTGCTTATCTATATTATGTTCATAGTTAGAAGTTTGACTTATATTCTTCCCATGCATTAAAGGAATCTTTTATGTAGCTTTACCATTATTCCAATCAAACCTGCACCAAAACCTAGCCCACTTCCCCTCATCGTCTTCAGGCCTTCATGCTCTCAGAGCTTTGAGCTCACTGGGTGCGGGCCCAATGAGAGGGCCCGCCACCCCCTAGACCCTCCTTCACCAGGCTCTTCTGCCCCCTCCCTCCACACCCCCCCTCTTCAATCACCGCCCAACAATGCTGAGGCTAATGCAACTCTTACCAATATACCCCCCCCCCCCAAACCAAGCAATACATCTGAAAACCCCACCAGAGGGGGGAGCCCACGGACTCAGACGAGCGCAATCCCCGCCGCGTGCATGCCGGAGTGCGCATCAACAACAAGAGGGGATTGGCTACAGTCATCATCGTCACGGAGAGGGTCCTCACAGGGGATGAGCCCATAGAGGGGGTCCTCTTAGAAGACCCCCCCAACAGTCCATCATCAACCACAGCGAGAGGGTCGTCATCACCATCACAAAGAATACAACTACGACCGTCATCACCACTACCAAAACCAAAACCAAAACAAATACCACTACCAACAGAAGCAGATCCTTACTCCAAATCCTCAGTATCTTCCCACCACCACAATCACATTTCCACAGAATCTACTCGTCACTACAAACACAAGGCCACAGAGTTTGCCCATCACCATTACTACAAACACCCTCTACAAACCCCCCAAACTTTATGACAGTTCCCTCAAAAACCATTCCCCACCACCTCAGAGCGACCCAATCCCAGCACTTAAATCCTGCGTCGAGCGGGCCCACGACGGGGATTCGCTTGACGGGATTATGGTGGAGGGTGAATCACCCGAAGGTAGGGAACAATGGATGGAGGTTAACAGGAAAAGCAACAAGAGACAAAACATCTCCCCCCCTTCAAATTGAACACAAAAAGAAACAAAGAAAAGGCAAGCGCAAGCCAGTACCGTGCTTTAACTGCAGCGATTTGGGGCATTACAGAAAGGACTGCACAAAGGAAGTAAGGTGCTTGAAATGCATGAAATGGGGTCACCTGTCTTATGTGTGCACAAATGTGGTAGAGACCAATGATGATGGCGAGCGGCCAGTGAGTAGGGGAAGGTCCCCCGACAACCCAACACTCATTCGACTTGCAAAGAGTCTCGAAACTATCAAGAATGAAGAGCATTGGCTACGACAGTGGTGTGCAGTCGCCAAGGTTAGAGTGGGGTCCCCATCGGAGACGCACCTACTCCAAGCCCTCAACGCAAAGTGGCCGATGAGAGCCCACAGAGATTGGGTCGTCAAAAAAATGTGCCATCAAGAATTCTTAGTGTCTTTCCCATCAAAGGAGAAGGTGGTCGAAGCCACTGAAATGGGAACAGTGGACTTCGGCCACTTCAAAGTTGAATTCATCACATGGTCACCAAGGCTCGGAGCGGAGCTGCCACAGGGAGAGAGATTTTTGGATTTGGATCCACAACGTCCCTCTCCACTTCTGGAAGAGGGAGGCACTCCAAGAGATCGTCGCCGACTTTGGGTTCATCGAAGAGATCGACGAAAAGACAGTGCGGCGATCACAGATAGTGTCGGCGAGGATTCTAATTAGGAGCGCTGACATCTCCTTGATGCCCAGGTTCACTAAGGTCTTCTCCTTCGAAAAGTCATACTTGATTCGGTTCGTGCTCGACAAGCGAGTGGAGTCGGAGACAGAGCTTGCGGCCATCATCTCCCCCACTCCTTCATCGTCACTCAGAGACAGCCGCTCATACAGTCAGGTAGCAGCACCTCTGTGGGATTCGACCATAGATAGGGCCCATGAAGTGGAAAGGGCCACAGGGAGCTCATTAGGGCGGCGAGAGGGAAGGAGCTGAGCCATGCACTCACGGCGTGGGGATCAGAGCAAGGGAGAGCTTCTCCGGTCAAAGGTGGTCGAGATCGAGGTTTGACCACCAGATCCAACGGTCCAGACCCTCCAGACCCATCAGACCCTTCAGTTCCATCAAATCCAACAGATTCAACAGTGGATCTATCCAAAATTCCAGTTTTGGGTAGTATCATTGCTCAAGAAAAGGCCTTTCGAAAGGAGGGCCAAAAGAAAGCTCAAAGTGGCAGTCTGCACCTCAGAGTGGGTGGGGGGAAGCTGCGAGAGGAGCAGGTGGTGGCAGACTGTACAAAGGGAAAAAAGGGCAAAAGCGCTCTGGATAACGACATGCAGTGCGACATGCAGAGTCGAGATCCAAAAGGGCAAGGGTGGGTGGCTTTGGGAAGAGAGTCGAGAGGGGAGACTGCCTATTTGGGGAAGGAGACGAGCGAAGAACGGAGCAGTGAAAGAGACTCCGCCCAAATTGAGCCTCAGACAAAAATGAAAGCTCAAAGAGGAAAGGCTCAGAAAGGGGTGAGAGACGAAGAAGAAAGCGGAGAGACAGAGTGTGAGCAAAGGCCCCATTCAACGCTTCGATTCCCCCACTAAACACATCGACTGCATCGCTAGCCGCTTAGTGTGAACCACGTGGCATGGGCGACAGTCGAGGCGGGGAGCTGCAGGCGACACGTGCCCCTCTTTCGCTCCAGACTGGCTCGCTTCTCAACACGCACCGTGTGCTGTGTCGCGAGGGAGGGGAACTTAATCTTGGGCCAATTACAGATTCAAACAAAGGTGGGCTTATTAATGGGCTTAAAGAGAGGCCCATTAACAGGGGGTCTATTATCGAGTCTGAACAGGGGGTCTCTGTTATAAGCGTTAATGGGCCCAAAGAGGGGCCCAAAATGCAATTTATTGTATCCGGGCCAAGTATAACAACAGATTTGCACAATGAACAACAGCTTGTGACGAATAGCGGGCCCATTGAGGGGTCTGTTACGAGTGTCCCCACTACTTAGATTGTAACGACGACAAGTTGTGGGCTCATTGAGGGGTCCACCTTAGGGGAGCCGACTATGCAGTTGGCGAACCAAAGTGATGAAGACAATCGGGAAGACAGGCTGAACCTTGAAGATGACATGGTCTACTCTGAGGGGGAGTCTGTGGAGTCAGAGGATTATGATTTCGATGTTGATTTTCGCGCCACTTCCCTGGAGTTTGTTCCGTCCACATACCCTTCTTTCCAGATAGACTCGGGTTTCACAGTTCAGAAAGTGGCAAAGAGGACTAATGAGGAGTCCCTAGATGACATCTGGAGATCGCGGCGACTGCTAAATCCACTAAGACTGGCGACGGAGGTACGCGTTCCTTCTTAGCGTCTATTTTTAATTTCATGACTGATAATGAAATTCTTAGTCTAGCTAATAGTTGTGGTCTTGCGGTAGGCGATACCGATAAAAACACGTTTCTCCTGAATAAGATTAGGGGATGGGAGACCGATAGGGTTAACCATAACTCGATCTCGTCGTCCATATCGAGTTACGATTCCCCCCATAGCCGTAGTTAATGGAGGCCCTTTTCTGGAACATCAGAGGCCTCGGTAAACGAGAAATAGTTAAGGAAGTCATAGTCATGTCAAAGGCTAACATTGTTGGTCTCCAAAAGACCAAACTTTCTCACACGTCTAGACTTAATAGAGTTGTGGGTACTCGAATATCTGAATGGAGAATGTCCTCGTCAGTTGGGGCTTCTGGGGGAATCGCTCTTGGTTTTAACCCCAACCTATTTGGTTATATTGACGAGCTCCATGGGCATTTTTCTCTGTCGGTTGTGTTAAAGCGAAAATCCGACAATTAGATTCAGACGATCATGGTGGTCAATGGACCGCATACTTCTGCCGCTAGAATGGCCTTTTGGACGGAATTAAGAGCGATCCAAGCTAAATGGCTGCACCACTGGGTGGTGGGAGGCGATTTTAACATTACTAGATCCGCCTCAGAACACAGAGGCTGAGGATCTAGCGCCCCAGACAGGAAAACGTTTAATGAAGTCATCACGGAACTGGAATTGGTGGACATCCCTATTTCAGATAGGCTCTTCACCTGGTCGAATATGCAAGCGGCGCCCATTCTGGCCAAGTTGGATAGGATTCTGTCTCCACGGACTGGGAGACCAACTATCCATCGACATCGGCCAAATCTCTCCCTAAACCAACATCAGATCACGTGCCTATTTTCTTATCCTCCGGGGAAGACCAACTCAGAAATTCGTCAAAGTTTCGGTTCGAGAAAGCTTGGTTAGAAATCCAAGGCTTCCACCATATGGTTAACGAGAGTTGGTCTCGTCCAAGCAAGGGTCGGGAGGCGTCCGCTATATGGTGTGAGAAACTTAGCAGACTCAGGGACAAACTCAGGAAATGGAACTGGATCCGATTTGCGCTGATTTGGAAAGCAAAGGAGTCCCTTCTAGAAGGAATTGAGGAACTTGAAAAATTTGAAGAAACTAGGGATCTGCTGCAGGGGGAGCGGAATCGACTGCTCCAATTCAGACAAGAAATTGATCAACTCTACAGGATTGGGGAAACCAAATGGCAACAATGGTCCAGAATTTCGTGGCTCAAAGAGGGAGACGCGAACACTGCATTCTTCCACCGAGTTGCCAGTGCCAGACGTAGAGCTAACCTCATTCACTCGATCATTTCGGACTCCGGCATGGTACAAGGCGACGTTGCTATTAAGATGACTTTCCAATCCCGTTTTAAACGCCTTTTTGGGCATAGAGCGGACTTCAGGGTCCCTCTCCAACACGACTTCTGGCAAGACCATGCGGGCAACTCCGGTCCTAGTCTGCAATCCCTCGAAGCACCCTTCACTGAGGAAGAGGTCTGGAAGACTATCCAACAACTTGGAAAAGATAAAGCCTCAGGTCCAGTTGGTTTTCCGATACTGTTCTATCAGATATTCTGGGAGAAAATCAAAGGTGGCTTGCTGAAGGTGTTCGCAGACTTCCACGAGCATAAACTAAAACTAGGGAGATTCAACTACGCGGAGGTTGTGCTGATTCCTAAGATGGAAGATTCTCGACGAGTTGGAGACTTCCGACCTATAAGCCTCCTTAACTGCTCTGTAAAGATCATTACAAAGACTCGCTATCAGACTGGGAAAGGTTATGGATGGTATCATTAATCAAGATCAGACGGGATTCATCAAAAGACGATATATTCAGGACAGTATTGCAACGGCTGAAGAGACTATCCATCATTGCCACACCTTGAATTCTTAAGAGTTACCTTCTTAAGCTAGATTTCGAGAAAGCCTATGACTCTGTTGATTGGGAGGTCTGTTGGAAGCGCTTGCTGGGAGAGGTTTCGGGGACAGATGAATCAGATGGATCCACACCTGCCTTACCACCAGCAGGACGGCGATTTTGGTAAATGGGGTATCAGGCCACCCATTCTCTTGCAAACGGGGGCTCAGACAAGGCGACCCGCTCTCACCCCCTCCTCTTTACCATAGTGGCAGACGTGCTACGATCCATGATGGCCAAGTGCAGTAGAGCAAATTGGATTGCACCAGTGGCTAAGGGAGCCAATCGTCAAGGTTGCTCTATACTCCAATATGCAGATGATACTCTTCTTTTTGGCAATGGCAACCTAGAGAAAACTACTGTCTTCAAAGGAATTCTGTATTGCTTTGAAGCCTGGTCTGGTCTCAGGGTTAACTTTCACAAGAGTGCTCTCACCCCCATTGCCCTGACTCCAACAGAGACTTTTGAACATGCCACAATTCTCAATTGCTCCACAGAAAGTTTTCCTATTCACTACCTTGGATTGCCACTAAGACCCGGGAAGTTAAAAAAGACGGTCTGGATGCCAATTATTGATCGGGTTGAGAAACGGCTAGCAGGTTGGAAAGGCAAAGCCTTATCCTTGGGTGGGAGAGTCATGCTTATTAATGCAGTCCTCTCAAACCTCCCCACCTATTATCTATCATTCTTTGAAATGCCGCGATGGGTAATCCAAAGAATTGACCGGACTCGGAAACGTTTCTTATGGAAAGGGGCTGACCCGAATCCAAGGGGTTATCACCTTATTAGGTGGGAGAAGGCGTGCATGAAAAAGATACATGGAGGCCTAGGTATAATTGACCTGCGAGATAGGAATCTGGCGCTTCTGGGCAAATGGTGGTGGAAAGTTTTCCACCCAAATGGAGAAGGGTGGCAGCAATTTCTTCAGGGTTATATGCATGGGAACGGAACAAGAAATCTGGGCTTCAGAATAGGGCCGCGGGTTTCTTGGTTCTGGAAAGGCATCACTAAGGGACTGTTCTTTTTTTTGCCTCTTATAAGAGGTGACCTACATCTTATAAGAGATTTACAATAAGAGCCTCTTGTAAGAGCCCCTTTTTGAGGTGTTCTTTTATATAAAAATAACCTCTTATAAGTACCTCTTATAAGAGATTTCTGTTCTTTTTTCACCTCTTACATGAGCCTTTTCTCTACTTTTAGACATTTTTGCCCTTACTATATAATTTCTCTATTTATACCAACATTTCTCCATGCAACTTCATGTCCACTTTTGTATTCTGTTGACTCGTTAAAGAAAAGGTAATAATCATAATGAATTTGCTAGATAACTAGTTGACTGCATAATGTGGTGTATCTCATAGTAAATATTAGCTATAATGAACCCAGTCATCTTAACTGTGATTTTAACACCAGCCTACACCACATTATCAGTAACAGGAAACTGGTTTTCATATGAATAAAAAATTGAAATATGAATCTAAAATGAATATATTGTGTACCTACTGATACGATACTCTATTTTATACAGGGTTGCACCACACCCTCCATACCCCATTCCATACCCCATCAAAATAAAAACCTACTTCAAATAACCAAATCCTTGAATTTATCACATTCCTAATCCTTTTACAAAAAGTTGTTTATCCTCAATATTTTCCATTGCCATCAAAGCTTTCCTGAACTCCTTCATTTTTGCCAACTGCACCATTGCCTTGCAACATTCCACCTCGGTGATCAAATCCAAATTCTTCATCACAGTCAATGTTGCATTACATTCACTAACAGAATAGGATTCTTCTTCAAGCTTTTGTGCAATTTCCTTCGCACGTTCAATTTGTTTCTCTTCCTTCATTAATTTCATTTGACCCTCAAGTAATGTTATGACCTTTGCAAGGTCAGCATCATGGTCATGCATCTTCTTCCGCTTCTTTGACCCACTTGAAGCCGAAGGCACTGCAGAAATGCTTCCATTAACAGGTTGGGTTTGTGGTTGGGATGGTGTGTGGGGGCGTTCTCCATCAAAGCTTAGGTCTTCCCAATATGGATCTTCAACATGAATGGTGTCATTAGGGCTTTCTTGCACCTCATCAACTGTTTCCAGAATTCCATTTACTTAGGCATTTCATCTTGAGCAGTAGCATACCTATTTTGCCCGCTTGCAGTCACTCCCTGGAAGATTTTGTGTAGCAATTCACAATTTTTTAGTGGATTCCCTCTAAAGGTCTTTGCCTTGGGATTTTTCTAATCAATAGAAAAACACAATAATTAGCTTCATTGTTAAGTCCACAAAAATACAGTTAAACAAAGTATGAATTAGGTAGTTAAAGAAACAAGAGTCTTGCCCTTATCGCTTGAGCCCATGTGTGGTCATCCCAGTTTATCTCTCCGGTAGAATTATTGATTCCACCACCAGGTTCTCTTGTGATATCTTTCCATATATTGAATCTTTTCTTCTCCAAGTCAAAACGGTTTTTCAAAGCTCTTTGTTCAACTTTTATCCCATAAGCATCTTTAATACCAACGCTTATGTTCTTCCATGATGTCGACTTCAAAGATGCACCACTAAGGCCCTCTTTTCCAATCTCAGCATGACACAACTCAAGAAAACACTCCGCTAAGCCTGGTGTATTTTCCCACCAGCGTGTCTGTTTGTTAACCTCTTGAGAGCTGACGTTTTTGCTCATTTTGATTTTTTTCTATGAAGTAAAATATCAAACTTCCAATTCTACATTAAAAAAAAATTGAAATATCAAACTACCAGTAGTGTAAACCTAAACAACTATCCAAGTATATTCTCAAACTCTTCATAAGAAAAAAACCCAATTCTTTACATAATTGTATGTTCAACATTTTCATACAAGCATTTTAACAAACACCTTGTGTTTTACGATTCACAACAAGTTAGGAGATTGCATCTTTTGATCAAATTACAGCCTTTAAATAATCAAACTGAAATATCGGCCACTTTTACCTTGAAAAAATCAAGAGCTGACTCCGGATTCAGGAAACCAAGGAAGGTGCCAAACCGTTCAAGCTCCAAAAAACCGTAGATCTGATAGTGGGGAAGAATGGAAAGGGGATAGAGAGTAGAAGAGTATGGGCAATCGAGATTTATAGCTAATTTGGCACGCCAAATTTCTCTTTTTCCCGGCTTCGTCTCTCCTAATCTGCCGCTTTTTCCTCAACCGGTTGATATCCTCCCTTTTTCAATAAGGTGCTGTGGGAAAGAAATCTGGGTATCATTAATTTAGGGGTAGTGTAGTCATTTTAAGTTATAGAAGACTTTTAAGATTTTGAAAGAGGCTATTAGAAGCCATTTAGGTTTAGAAGCAATTTTGGAAGAAATCTCTTATAAGAGGTAAAAAAAGTACACTAAAAAAACTCTTGTAAGAGGTGGACCACCTCTTACAAGAGGTAAATCACTTATAAGAGGAGAAAAAGAACACTACCTAAGGTATACGAACCCTTCACTAGCAGTGTCACGTCAGCTATTGGTAACGACAGACTCACCAGGTTTTGGTGGGATAAGTGGTGTGCTGATCACTTGCTAAGAACCCTGTTCCCTCACTTATACAAACAGGCGAGACAACCACACTGCACGGTAGCCACAGCCTGGAAAAAGAGGCCCCTGGAATCCTTCGTTCAAACAACCGCTTGACATAGGCTCTTAGCTCAGACTTACGGAACTTCAGGCCTACATCTCCAACACTAGAGTTGGTTGCTCCCAGGGTCCGGATAAAAAATCTTGGGGAGTGGAGAAGAACTGCAAGTTCACGGTTCGCTCCATGTACGCATCCATTTTAGGGGTTGTACCCCAAAGTGGGCTGCCGTCATCTGGAAAACAAAATCTCCGCTAAAAATCAAAGCTTTCTTATGGTTGACACTAAATGATGCGATCCTGACTAGAGAAAACCTCGCTAAGCGCCAACCGAGTGTGGATTCCAAATGCGGATTCTGCAGCGCTGCCCTCGAGACTAGAGACCATCTTTTAATTCAGTGTCCTAGGAGTAAAGCAGTACTCGTAGAAGTACTCAGCGCCCTAGAGACAACCCAATACCCTAGTACTTACGAGGAACTGTGGGTAGGCCCAAAGTCCGCAAAGGAGAGGGGTGCTATGAGAGAAGCGTGGTATTTAGCTATCGCCGCAATGACCTGGGTTCTATGGCTAGACAGAAATAATCTTTATTTTCGTAGATCTTGCAATAGTATTTCTGGCAATTTGACTCACATTATGCATTTTATTTCTTTTAGGGCTAATGTGGCAGCAGCAGGTCCCGGGGAAGGATTGCAAGTGTTTTCCAGGTAGAGGAGTTTGATTATTCATAATCATTGTGTTATGTCAAACCATTTTTATACTGGTTTTAATAGGCAGGCCTTGTTGTCAGTGTTATCATTTAGTTAATGATGCATTATTATCATTGTCATTTTTTGACTATGTGATACACATCATTATTGGTATCATCATTAGATAATAGTCATAAGTCATTTGCTTTTGAATGAGTTCATCATGGAGTATGGATTTTTATAAAAATTGATTAAATGTGAAATTCTTGTTTGAAATCCTTACGTCAAAGATATTGTTGAGGACCATGTGGTCAAAGATAGATGTGGTTCGCACACCCACACACATGCACCTACCTTTCATCTATTCAATTGATACGGAGACGTGAGGGTTTCTGTTGTCAATAGCAGACTAGCAGTGGTGCCTTCATTAAAGTTGACTGAGGTTTTTGTTGGTTTTTTTCCTTTTTATTTTCTGGTTTAACTCCCCTATTTTCTACAATTTTCTTATTAACTATTTGATATATTTTATTCAAAAAACCATTTGAAAGATTGTATCATTAAAGGACTGACAGAGGGATTGAGGGTGAACCAAATAAACTAAATTCCATCTGAATACATGTGAAATTCTTCTTCTCGTAGTTGCTGTAGTGGAGTGAGTGAAGTTAGCCTTCTACATTCTACTTGTTGAGGCAATTTTTGTTAGTAGCAAGAGAGGACAGAATTAAAAATTCAGTGCAGAGTAATCAAGAATTTAGGATTTCCTCATCTCCTTTATTTATTGTACTTTAGTTCAACATCCATTTTCGGTTATATTATTAAACTCATACAGCTAATTATATAATACTGAGATGCCATACTGCTAATTCCATGTCATCATATGTATGAAGCATTGGACTGTTGTTTCTAAATTTAATATTTTAAAGCTGGTTCTCATGCAAGAAATTTTCATCAAAATTATTAAGTTTACAATTATTGTGTCATATTATAGGATATTGTGGTGAAAATTTCTGACAGGGAGAAGAAATTGAAAAATAGCTCGAAGAAGCTGAATATTGTTGTTGCTGCTGATGAAGGGACTAGCGAAGAAGTTGATGACATTCATTTTGGGAAGAGAGGTCATTCACGTGTTGCTTCTCATTTGGAGGATAATACTGAGAATGTGACTGGTACTGTGCAGAGGGAAAAGAGGTCTGTTTTCTTTCTAATAATTATCGCTTTAATGGTGTACAAATTTTTTTAATCCCAATTTGAAATTTAAAAATATGGGCCAACTATGTTGTGCCAGAAAAGATTATGAGGTGATCAATTTCATACCAAAATTTATGTTATAGGCTCATAGGAATGGGCTCTTTGGCATTATGTGTACATAATGGTTGATTGCATTTCCCTACCTTGGGGTATATAAGAGTCTTCTTGTTGTATAGACTGTTCCATTCTGTTATGTTAGTAAATTAGGTGAAGAGGGAGATGGCCTTACTAGTATATATTGTACTATATTCTCTTATTCAATCGAATGCTTCTTTAGTTCTCCAACATTCCAACTCTGATTCTTATGATTCTTATGGTATTTGGGTGGGGGAATTAGCAAAACCTAAAAAATATGATTGTTTCCAAAAGAAGTTCAGTATTACTTTAATACCTCATAAGAAAATCTACCACCACTTCCTTAGACTCTGGGATTTTTTGGAGGATTGCTGCTTTGTTGCATGAGCTTAAACAGCATGGCCAATACTATATAATTTCCTGCCACTAATTGACGTTCTGGAATACATGGAAGCCATATTTATTCAGTTACAGTAACATACATAACTTAGTTACCACCAGATTAGTGAAGGTTTTTATTGTCATGCCAATTTTTCCCTCTTTTCTGGCTAACTCTTCTAGCTCCAGATTTTGGTTTTTTTAAATATGTATTTAGTTGCCCCTTAATAGTCAAATAGTAAAAGAATTCCCGTAGTCAACACAAATAACTGGCAATAAGGGCTTTGTTGCTCGTACGAGCTGTAGCTTCAGTTAGTTTCAATAACGATCAAGTATGCCAGACTTCTAGTTAGCATAACATGCTATTTTAGATGTGCGCTTGAATTTTGTTCATCAAATTATGGTCTGTTACATGTATGTGATCTTGTGTACTCTTGTCACATTCACTTAAAAAAAAAGTAACTTTACTTTTAATTTTTCCTGCTTTTTATACTAACATTGAAGAAATGTGAGTATCAGGTGCAACTGCACTCATGATGATTCTAAGATCATCATAGTTTTTCTCAAATGTTGGGTAAAACATGACTTTTACTTTTATTGTCTCTCTTGTCACACTCCCAAGCCTTAGCACCAAACTGAAGTTACTCTCATTCATTTTAGCATTACACTATTGTGTTTACGTATAAAAAAGACCATTATTTCGTTACAATGTGGAAGAAGAGAAAGGAGAATACGAAGAAGAAAAAACACATACTTGTAAACATTTGTTTCTACTTGTATAATTAAGGTTCAAATTTGCAGATGCCAGAATCTTGTCTTATAAAGAAAATACATGTCAGATGGTGGTGGTTGAGAACATGCCAGTAAAATTCAGAAATGTCAGGTTCATATATGTTCATAGATATGTCCCGAGTTTGATATCTGTTATTTTCAAGACATGGCTATAATCTACCTATTTTATTAATATTAATGGATAATAGGTTTATTGGCCACTACAACCTTAGTATCGAACTCATCATATACCCAATTTAGATAAATGACTGACCATTTTGTTCCAAAGTGTTGGAGGACATGTCTACTTGGATGATATACCTGGCCCTGATGATAAATTGATCATTTCTAGTTAAGTATTTAACATTTGTGTTCTTTCCTGGTTGCAGGAGGAAGAAATATAAATTGATCAGCCCTGAGGAAGCAATTGTTAGTACCAAAGTTGCTAAAAAAGCCTCTACAGAAAATAACAAAAAAGGTCATCAGGAGGGTAGCAGTTCACAGAAAAGTGTACACAGGACTGATAATCAATCTTGCAAAGATGGAGCAATATCTTCCCAATTTGATGGAAAAGCAGGCAGAAACCCTGGCTCTATGATAACAGAAGAGAGGTACATTCGTGCCTGAAATGCCCAAAAAAGTAACATTTGAATGATTTGTTACACAATAGATTCCCATAATTTATTTTTTAATTTTAAAACCTAAACTTTACTTTTATAGCATATCCTCAATCAACAATTATTTTTTGGCAAGATTGTACTAAGATACTTAATGTTTCACTAACTTCACACTTTGCTCTCATAATTTTTTTTCGCCCCTTAAGCGTATTCATATCGTAAACCTTTTGCAGTTCATTTGCTAATTAGAATATTTTATGGAATATTCCTTTGTGATAAATTATGTGACTGTCTGAACACATTGCGCTTCATTTGACTTTTACGGCATTTTATCTTTCTCCCTTTTCATTTTCCTCTGGAAAAACCTAATCTTTGTCATCTTCTCCTTCTTCACCCCTTATGCAATAACTCAGCCCTAACATTTCCCTTTTTTTCTCAAAATCCTAATGCAACCACATTTTCCCCTTCTTAAGAACCCCCAAACCTTACTTTTATCTTTTTCCCCATAATTTCTTTAATTACTGGAATAGTTGCGGTTACTCATCTTATTGTTCTTCATCATCCTCATATAAAAGAACCCAAACTCTAGCTGATCTACTCCTTCTTCTTATTGCAATAATTTTGGAAGTGGCTATGTTAGAAACAAGAAGTCTAAAGAAAACTAAGGCCGATAATCCTTCTACTTGATGCTATCAATGGCACAAGGTAGAAAAATTCTGAACTTTAGGCTCTGTTTGGCTCAGAGGAGGGGAGGGGAGGGGAGAGGAGGGAAAGGGAGGGGAGGGATTTAATGAAGACTCTGTTTGGTTCAAAGAAGGGGAGGGGAGGGAAAATAATTATCTTCTTGTTTGGTTCACAAGGGGAGGTAATGGATTTTATAATAAAATTACTTTTATACCCTTCACAATTGCATTCCCTAATTGCATTCCAAATTGTTTGGTGCAAGTGAGTTTTCAACGAGATTGGACGATGGTCACCTTCTGCGGCAGGTAAATGATTTACTGTGGATATGGATCCATCCAGCTCAGAGTAGCATAAGCCTCGTCCAGTCTCTGTCGAATGTGGTTGTTTTGTTGTTTATTAGTCCATGTATAGACTGCACCATGAAAACCAAGGTCGATAAGATCACACAAACTTTAAAAAATCAACATAATAGTTTATACACTCCAATTAATTGGCTCTCCTAATTTTTCTTTTGGGAGGCTACTGCATTAAACTCACCTATACAAAAAGAGGGAGTTAAAGAATTTACAGTACGGGTGAAGTCATCCCAAAGTTCTCTTCTTCGTAGACGAGTTGGCTCTCCATAAACAAACAAGATTCCATGTTGGTGATCCCCGTGCAATTTGAATCACGGCGATTATATGACTATATATGTGATGAGGAGGTCATACAAATGTGATGAATGTTCTTCCAGAATAACCATAGTCCACCTGAGCGGCCTTTAGCAGGCACCATATGCGAGCCAGAGGGACTCAAACTATCAATAATGGTTTGTTGACATAGTGAAGTCGGAGTGGGTCTCCAATATGAAGGTGATCAAAAGTGCTATGCAGGCAAGCAAACACAACAGGGTGAGGGATGCGGGTAATTAAGTAAGGGGTGGAGAAAATATCAAAGAGAACTAACTAAAAGGGCAATTTAGTCCATTCACATTAAAAAATTAGACATAATTTTTCTCCCCTTCAAATTCCCCCGGAGGGGAGCCAAAATTGGCTCAGGAGGGGTGTTGCACCCCCCCATTTCCCTCCCCTCCCCTCCTTAAAAATGAACCAAACATGAAAAGTTTTAAAAAACCCCTCCCCCCCATTTCCTTCCAACCAAACACTCCCTTAGGGCATTTTAAATGCTGAAATATACTATGCCATGTTATTTACTTTATGAGCAAATAAAATTCCTATAGTTTTTGCTGGTTTATGCTGCGCTAATAACATTCACAAATTAGTCTAGGAGTCTTTTCCTGTCAATAGAACTAGGTATTATTTCATTTGTGAAATAACCATCAAAATTCTCAGTGGGGCTTATATTTTTGAGTAATGCTACATCCACTACCAATTTTACTACATTTCTCTTCACTACCTTAGGTGGCACACTTCAATAGGCAGGGGAAGGTAGAGTAGGTGGGGGAACTCTCCAATAAGAATATGCCACCTAAGGTAGTGAAGAGAATGGTAGTGAAATTGGTAGTGACTAAAGCATTACTCTATATTTTTATCAAGATCTTGTTGGTTGAGAACACACCCCCGGCTAAACCTGAAATTTAGGCTCTGTGCAGTTTTATTTGTTTTTTAATTTTGTAATTTATTTGTAACTTTTTCTAATCTCTTAAGTGCTGCGCCCCAAGTTTCACATTCTGGAAGTTCGTGACGCTTATCCAGAATCTTTACTTCAATGAGTACACAACACAGGAAAACTACAGGAAATTAGAAACTTACATTTGCACAAGAAAACTATATCCTCCACTTGGATGCTTTCCGCAGTTCGAGTCTCCTGTTTTACAATCAGCAATTCTGCAACTAGCAAACTGTGGGCACGTCAGTTGAATACAACTGACGCAATGCAGATGAACCCGCAATCTCCAAAATTCTCAACAATCAATATTTGATGCAGGAAGAAAGGAACGTAAAAATCATACAAACATAAATGTCGGTGTATGTCATGACCTAGAATTTAATGCACAACTCATATGCACACCATGCTTTTAATCTAATGCAACCTGAATTTGGAAACATATGCATTCCATACTATATACTCAAATTGAGCTCGTATTCTCCAGATGATAGGGTTCAATCTCTCGCCATGCATCACTCTTGTACTCTTTCTTGTTTCTGATATTCGTTTAGTGATTGGTAGAGTCTGCAGTACATGCGGTTCATTCCCGCTCCTGCAGTCGGATTGTGGTTCTTCTCCACTCCGAATGGCAGTGGTCACTTTGTTCGTTCAGATTATGGTCTTTCTCCACTCCGACAGGATCGTGGTCCCTCATCATTTCCGGTCAGGCCTGTGATCATCAGCTCTGCCGGAATCATGGTCCTTCTCCACTCCTGTCCCTACCAAAGTTATCGTGAACATAAAGCGAATCGTAAGGCCACCCCAATTCTGTCCAGAGACTTAGAGTTACACTCTTGCTCTTTGTTCGTATCGATAACTCAGAACATAGACGGAAACTTAAGAGTCCATTTCCTAAGTTCCGACAGGACTTGTGACTTACGTCTGCATCTTGTTCTTATCACTAAATTCCAGAAATTAATAGTCGAGATCATGCCGCACGTGTCCAAGACGACGCTGCATGTGTCCCCTTGACAGGTGAGTACACACCCAAACAGTGTCTGTTCTTACCAATCATGAGTCACACTACTTAGGACTAACGCCTTTACTAATTTATACAATTTAGGTCAAATTCTCATCCGCTTAATTCCTCCATTAATCACCACTTAGTTTCTAGGTGGAATTATTAGTACTCAAGGTCTCATTGCTCCTAACATAAGCTATGTTTACTAACCATAAACAATTGGTTAGCAATTAGGTTACTACGAGGTCAAGTCTACATTTCGAACTTCCTAACTTCTCACTAACAAGGTGTTCTAACATTTTTACTTTACTTATTTACTACCATACTAACCTATTTAGCTTACTAACTTGCTAACATGAATATTGCTAATATTGTTAACATGCTTACACTTACTAACATGATCACTACTTACACAAGAAACCCTTATATAGTTCTCAACTACACATTGGAGCTTACTAACATACATTAAACTCACTAACGTTACAACTAAGCTTACTAACATTATAACTAAGCTTACTAACTGATTAGTAGCTTACTAATACAATGTTAGTAGCTTACTAACACAAAACTAGTAGTTTACTAACAATGTAAAACTACTAACAAGATGCTGACTTGCTAATAAAAAGACTTTAAACATTCAAGACATGGTTTTTATTCATAATCATGCATAAAAGATTCATCTTTTCCACTTTTACTACCATTTTTAACACAAAGATTGAATCTTTATTTATTCACTAGTATATTTATGCATATAAAATTCACATAATCACTTCATCTCATTATACATAAATAAATAATTAGTTAATTTTCCTAAAGAGTAAAACATGGATTGTGAGTAAGCATGCATCATGTGCTATTCTTTTATTTAGACCATCATCTCGCATTATCTTGCTAAGCTTACTTCATAAGAACTAAAACATTCAATACTTTCGATTAACATCTTATCAATCATAGCTTCTAACAAGCATATTTTCTAACAAGCATAACTTCAATCAAGCATAACTTTAATACTTCACACAAGCATATCTTTGTATGTCAAAAGTCATAAAAATAAACAAGAGGTAAAGGAAAATACCCACTTTGATTTGTTTGTAAGCTTCAATCTATTGGTTGCTTCAAGTTGCTATCTTCTCCTCCTTGCACCTTTAGCTTACTTGACTTCTTGCTCCAATAGTAGTAGTATAATAGTAGTGGTAGTAAAGTAGTATAGTAGGAGTAGCAGTTAGTAGTAGTAGCAGTAGTAGTAAGCAGTAGCAGTAGTATGCAGTAGCAGTAGTAGTAGAAGTAGGCAGTAGTAGTAGCAGTAGAAGTAGTAGTAGTAAGCAGTAGCAGTAGTATGCAGCAGCAGCAGTAGTAGTAAGCAGTAGTAGTAGTAAGTAGTAGCAGCAGTAGTAGTAGGTAGAAGTAGTAGTAGTTGTAAGCAGTAGTAGTAGTATGCAGTAGTAGTAGTAGTAGGCATAGTAGTAGTAGTAGGCAGTAGTAGTAGTAAGCAGTAGCAGCAGTAGTAGAAGTAGGCAGTAGTAGTAGTAGTAGTAGAAGTAGTAAGCAGTAGTAGTAGTAGAAGTACACATATATAGAGAAAGGGGGAAGTGCCGCTGTTGCTGCCGGCCATCCGCAGAAAGAAAGAGAGAAAGAAGTGGAGAGAAGTGTGGGTGTGTGTGGAAATCTCTAGAAAATACTTAGATGTCCTCCCTTTTTACATTAAACCCCTTAGATTTTAACTAATTGCTTTTACCCCCCAATTGAGAATTGCTTTGTTGGGTTGGGCTTCTTTTCTGTTTTTTTTTGGGTAAACAATGTTGGGCTTTAAGGTTTAAAAAAATCATAGCAATACTAATAGTTTATAATGATACTAATAGTAGAGGTTAACAAATATAACAATAACTATGTATGATAAAGTTAACAATAACAATGTATATGTATATTTTTATTTTAAATAAAAGAAAAAAAAATGTTATTAATCATTCATACTAACATTAAGAGATACTGGGGTTGGAGTATAGGTGGTCCTCATATTATATTAAATGTCTTAAGACACTAGATTAGAAAAAGAAATGTTGAATGTTGATGGTTATCTATCATTTATAATCATTATTAATTGTTCCGAGGGGAAGTACCTAATGAAGTAGATCAAGTCAGGTTTACTTTAGTCCATTCTTACCTTTTAAATGAAATTACCTGTATAGTTCACCAGTAACAATTCTCATATTAAACAAACGGATGAGGGACTCAGGTTACACAGGCTTGATGTTTATTTACTTTCTCATAAAAGGTTCTATTATGTCTCATGTGTAGGCATCTTCCCGTGGAAGTTTTTTAGAATAGAATATCACTTCATAAAGGTTTTTCAGCAAGTTATACACATTGCACACATAATTTATTCAATAGTTAGTACTTAGTACTATACCCCTCTTTTAGAACCTTGCCATCATTTAAATATTTTTACAGAAATTTTGTCTTTAGATATAATGATTTCAGTTCCGTTGCATGTTACACCCATTTACAATCTAAAAAATCAATTCGTAATAACATTTATGTGGATCATCTAGTATTAGTTTTTGGTAAGTACACTGATGCTTTGCAGTTTTGTTAGAATATAAACACAAATCCCTCAACCCGCAGGCACAATTCCGGAGTTTTGGTGTATCGGCAAGGACCTTTCACATGGTTACAGAGCAACCCAGGTTTTATTCCCACTGGGAACATATTAAAGAACTTACTAAACGTGAATTACCAAAAAACCCGCTGTGCACAACACAGGCCTTGGCCTGCAAAATGGAGTGTTCACCCTGCATGTTCGTTTATTAGATATAAATTTAAATCCTTCAACCCTCACCACAATTTGAGAGTTTTGGTGTAGTGCCTGGGACCTTTCACTGCATGTACTGCTCTCTTACCCTTTTGAGCCTTCTTCGAAGGAGCACATCTAACTTTTTTGTTTTGCAGGAATGGCCAATCTGAAGAAAATGTTGGAGGATATCACCGTGAAAAGGTTTGTGAGAGGGGCTTGCATTTATTTATTTACTTTTCTTTAAGGCTGCAAGGTTCTATTTTGTCTTATGAATTTTGTTTAACATTATATATATATATATAGGGCCTTCTTCCGTTGCAAACGCTAGTGTAGCGTTTGCAAACGTGCAAACGCCTTAACCCGTCATTGGTGATGGCGGGTTTAGGCAAAACACATAACCCGTCATCCCAATGACGAGTTATGTGTTTTACCTTAACCCGTCATCGCCAATGACGGGTTAAGGCGTTTGCACGACATTTGCGTTTGCAACGGAAGATGGCCCATATATATATATATATACCTTCTGTTGTGCACCGCTACTGTGTGTACTCACCCTTCTGGCCATCACATGGATGATCCAAACCATTCACATTGATCTACACGTCTAAATTAATATAAATATGTAAAATCAAGTCATTCGAAATTCATTTGTCCATCCATTATGTCATTAAAAAAAAGATATTTAGCCATACAATTCTGTAACACTTCAATGCATGGGCACATGAATTTCAAACGATTCTAAAAAAATGAATTTCAAATGACTTGATTTTGCAGATTTAGACTAATTTAGACGTGTAGATCATTGTGAACGGTTTGGATCATCCACGCGATGGCCAGAAGAGCGAGTGTACACGATAGTGGTGCACAACGGAAGGGCTCTCTCTCTCTCTCTCTCTCTCTCTCTCTCTCTCTATATATATATATATATATATATATATATATATATATATATATATAAGCAATGCTCCATTGCAAACGCAAATGTTGTGAAAACACGTGAAAACCACCTAGGCCGTTGTTCCCAACAACGGCCTAGGTTATAAACATAAACAACGGCCTAGGTTATACATAAGCTGTTGTTGGCTGTTCACAACAGTGGCTTAGGTTATAATACAGCGGTCTAGGTGGTTTGCAATGGAGCATTGCCCTATATATATATATAGACACTGATGTTATTACCTGTGTTGATTTTACAGAATATTCAGAACATGGATGATCCATACACTGAAATGGAGAAACAAATTGTGCCAGTTGTACGCCGACCTGCTCATATTCGTTTTGAGCAATCAGGTAAACTTCATTTCATCACCTTTCCGTCAGTTGTTCTATCTCAAGAAAGCCTCGTATTATAAGGTACTAAACTGTTATTAAACTTTTCTCTTTCAATTTCCTACTGTGCATTTTATATTGTTGTTTCATTGATGATAACTTTGAGCGTGGGCCCTTTACAAATTTCAAGGTCACATGGTACTCACTTTGCAGATTCGAATTACTTTGCACACAAGGCCTGTTGGTAGTTGTATTTCAAAATATCCAAAAAAATTCATGTATAGCTTCATATAACTGGTCATGTTGTGAGTTGCAGTCAATTTATTCTGTGTTTATTGAAGCTTCATGTCGGTGTGCCCCCTGTTTATATGTATTATGTTTTATCTTTCAGTCATTTTGCTTTTACAGATTCATTTTTTAGACCTAGAATTCATACTGATTAACTGTTAAGTCTACATTTCCCCCTCTTTTCCTCTCATTATCTTCTCTTCTCTTTTCCCCAACTTCTTTAGGGGTATTACCTTCCTCCTCACTTTTCTTATATTGTGCATTCATGTTACACTGATTCATCTGTGAAGCATCTAGCTAGAGTGTCCTTCAACCATAGGCCGTGTCTGCAAGTTGTTTTGATGGTCTCATACCATTCTATTTTGAAAATTTTTGGTTGGAACATTGTGATTTTGTGGATCAGTGGATGTTGTTCGGAATAGTTGGTGAGTAGCAGTAGTTTTTGAGGATCCTTTTAAAGACTTCTCACATAAATGCGAAAGCATTAAGAAAGAGCTTAGGGGTTGGAACAAAAATTGTGTTGGTAACTCATGTGAGAAAGAAAAAGTTCTGTTGCAGGAGCTTGAGAACCTCCAGAAGATCTGTCTGTTAGGGTGTTAGACAGAATCTAGGAGAAATTATAGTTAATTTAAATGATGTCATGAGACAACAAGAAATCTTTTGCTGACGAAATAGGGGTATGGAGGCAAGTTTCCCTTATTTTTATGTCCATTAACCTTTCTGGAGCTAACAAATTTAAGTGTACAAAATTTCATGGAAATTTTCATCTGTTAGATTTTTAGTGCTATTCCCTCAACCCTTTGTAAAACTTCGAAGTTTTAGCTTAGTGAAAGGGTCTTTCACATGGTATCACCCCAGGTTTGATTCTTTCTGGGTTTAATTATTTATTTCAGAACTTGAAAAAATTGTTATGTTGCTTTGCACATCCAGGTCTCGCCCATGATTTGTTGGGTGCTTGTCGCGTTTCTTCGGCCCATCAAAAAATGGGAGCTCTACGCCTCTACCTGTAGGGGCGTGCTGGATATTAAGTGTGATTGTCTCAACCCTTCCTACAACCTTGAAGTTTTAGCGTATTAGCAGGGTATTGCACAACATGTATTGAAAATTAGTTGTGACCTAAGGTGTATATATGTCTATGTATACAATATTCTAACATGCATCAGGTGGTTGAACTTTTTTCTAATTGTTGAAAACCATTCATGTCCTTGAAAGTTGTGAATGCATGGTTCTAAGTTTCTTACATATACTCAATTTTATTCACGATTGGTATAATAATAAAATGTTTTTTATGTTAAATTGTTTGGTAGGAGAAGAGCAGATGCAAAGGCAATTGCAGGAAACCATGGTATGTTTTTCTTTAACTCAATTTATTCGTTATATAGATAGTCTTGGACAGCAATATGATTTATTTTGTGTACTGGTAGAATTTCCGGTCATCATACTGTTCATAGAAAACTGGAATATTAGACCACATTTTGAGATTCAGATTGTTATTCCAAATAATTCTAGCTCCTGCTTCAGCAATACCGAAACCATCATTGGCTCGAAATTTGTTATAGTGCTCTCATCTTAGTATCAGTCTCTCACCCTCTATCTCTGGGATTGTAGGACATATCTAAGACTAATGAACATAGAAAGTGAAAGAGAATAATTAAATTAGCTTTAGCATTTTGTAAACATTAATGTAAGAGAGAAAGACAAAGGAGACAAGGAGGTATATAAGACAATAACAAAATGTCAAAACTTAATAATAAAGAAAGAAAGAAACTTGCAAGAAAAGAAAAAAAAACTTGCGTCTGGCATAAAACAAAAAAGAGATGAATGACTGGTCCTACACAAGAAACTGGGACGAGAACTTCTGATCTTTGGAAATGGGAAAGAGATGAAATGACCGAAAGGAAGTTGCAACTGTTACAAATGTAAGCGATCAATTTGAATGCTAATTCTCTACCATGAGGATTTATATTGTTGGTCATACGTCATGTTTGAATTTCCATTAATACAGCCAGTATTGGTTGAGATATTGTTCTAGAGGTGTAGGCGATACTGATACTATGTTTTGAATTGCATCTCATTGTTGTCTGATTTTGACGAATATATCAGTGACAATGCGATATTTGAGGACATTGCCAATGGGCCTTGAGCTGGGTGTGATCCAAACAAACCTGCATTGACCTGTACCTGTCTTATAAGAAATTCTGGCAGTAAAAACCCCTAGTTTTTACCTTGATGTAGAAATCCCTTGTACTTTGTTGTAAAAATCTTAACTTTTCCTCTTCCTCTACACTTTTTCCCTTGGATCTCATTTCTTCCTCGAAGATTGTGTCACTTCCTGTCACTGAAATCCAACCTTCTGCCTGTGTTTTCTTTATCGACCTCACTCCCTCCGATTGAAACCCACCTCTCTTACCTCTTCCTCTTCTCTCACAACCTCTTCACCTTCACCCTACCCTCTAACAGCCTCACCTCTGCCTCAACCTCTCCTTCAACAGTTGCAAATCCTTCAACAGCCTCACATCCCTCTCTTCTCTTCCGCGACTTCTTGGCAAATCACTGTTATGTTTTTTGCTTTCGTTTCTTAGTGAGAGTGAGTTATCTGTTATCGTTTCCTTTTTTTTATTTCATATTATTTATGCCTTTCACTTAATGGTGACACTGTATTGTGGAGGAGCTGAGTTGGTAGAGTGGAGCTAGGGAACTGATTTGGTCCCGTACATTCTTTATTTATTTTTTCATTCGTCCCTTTTTATTAAAGTATTTGCTTCACTGCTAGACTTACAATTGCATGCTTCACTGCTAGACTTACAATTGCATGCATATTTCACATGCTCAACACTGAAGTATACAGTTGCATCACTGCCAGACTTGCTTCACTATACTGATTACTTGTTTTTTGTTTCCTTTTTGTCTGTGGAAGGTTGGGGGATGGGGTTTACTGCTTAACTTGCTTTACTGTTTAGTGAGCTGGTTAGCCAATTATCTTAGCTGAGAACTGCTTGTTTCATTCTTTAATGACCTGATTACTTGCTTTGCTGTTTAGTGAGCTGATCCCTTGCTTCATGTCAGCGATATATGTTTTCTTGTAACTAAATATTTCTTGTATTAGCTTCTTTCCAATAGTTTTCAAATTGAAATACGTATCGTGTATTGTTATTTATGTTTATGTATCGCGTATCTTATCATATTCTGGATCCTAAGATTGATTGTTACATGTGTAAATTGTTTTAAAATTAAGTATGCACATATATGCTATTGAAATATGGGCAAACTAAGAATATGTATGAATCAATTATATAAAAAATTCTAAGACATTATTTCGATCTAAATTTATTCGAAATATAGAACATAAATTATACATGACCTATTTATAAACTATAAATCTATGCATGAAAACATGAAACAAATGATATATTACTATCATCGATGTATGACAAAAACATAAGAGCATCCACTATCGTCCGCTAAAAACCTAAAAAATGGAAAATTTGAATAGAAATCCGCCACTATCGTTGGCCAAAGACCTATTTCTTGGCCAAAGCGTGAACAGTAACTCTGCTATATATAGCAGAGTCAAATAGCAAATGCAAAATATCGAAGACGGAAGATGATCTTCCGTCTAGTAGAGAGACGGAAGAAGATATTTCGTTTTTTTTTGTTTTTGTTTTTTTAAAATTAAAATGGAGAGACGGAAGATCTTCTTCCGTCCCTCTCTTTTCTATTTTTTTTTACGACATTTTTTTAAATGGGAAAGAGACGGGCGAAATTTTATTTTATTTTTTTATTATTTTTTCCCACTTTTCGTCCTTTTCCTTAAAAACCAAAAAAATAAAATAAAATTATATGCCCAAACGGAAGATCATCATCCGACCGGGTAATTTTTTTATTTTATTTAATTATTCGCACGACCAGAGTCTAACTTTTTTTTTTTAATTACTGTCTAACGGAACATGATCTTCCTTCTATCGAATTTTGGGTATTAAAAAATTTATTTATTTAATTAGACGGAGGATGTTCTTCCGTCTGTATATTTTATAATTTTTTTAACCCAAATTTTGGCTTTAACGATAGCAGCGCAACTCTTCTATTTCCATTTCCATATTTCCAAATACCTATAATATAGCTTGAACGATAGTGGATGCACTAATAGACACAAAATGAACTGAAATTCACAAACTAAATAATGCTAACAGCTTAAATCACATCTTCAGTATTGATATAATACATAAAACAATAAATTGGAGAAACATGTGAAGATTAAATTAGTTAATCGTAAATAATATCTTACATGTACACTATTCTTAAAAATAAATAAGATGATCGGAACCATCATCATCACCATTTTATCCTATAAATCGACTATAAAATACAAAACTACATATTTTTTTTAACAAAAGTTCTACTTCGATTGTTAATTTGGTAGCGAACGTTTAAGTTAAGATTCAAAACACATTTTATATACTAAAAGAGGGAAAATATTATTAATCCGAGAAAAATTCAACTTTAAGGCTAAAAACTGTATCAAAAGATGAATGCTAAGAAAGGATAAAGAAATTAATGTATGATAACTTAGCTTTCAACATTTTAGTATATTTATTTTGTTTGTGTCTGGGTCGATTGAAATGAGTGGATCTAGGGTTGTAGGATTACTCAGTATTCTAAAAATTGGCTTAGGCGCCAGGCGCCCTCCCAACGACTTGCCTAGGGCCTAGGCATTTTAGAAAATCGGGTTATGGGTCTAGGCGGGTTTAAGCGGGTCTAGGCGGGTCTAAATCGGTCTAGGCAGGTCTAGGTGGTCTCGTCCGCTTAGGACCCAAACCACATTTTTAACCAATTGTTTTTTGAGTTTTCTCTTATTGTAAGCAGAGTAGCAGACTATCCATTATTCTGAGGATTTCAAAGTGATTATGTCTAAGTTACAAATGATAATCACCTTTTTTGTGTTTTTTTTCTTTCTCTTATTGTATATACCGGATTTGTTAAGCAGAGTAACACACTATCCATTAAGGATTTTTAAGTGATTATGTTTAAATTACAAATGATAATCATCTTTTTTGTGTGTATGTTTTCTATTATTGTATATACCGGATTTGTTAAGCAGAGTAGCACACTATCCATTATTCTGAGGATGTTAAAATCATTGTGTTTAAATTATAAGTAATACTAATGAATAAATTAGCAGTACCTTCCACCATAAGTGCACATCTTTATAAATTTTCTGTAAATTAATATATTTTCCTAGTGACAAAGAATGCTCGTAAACAGTGTATTTTTTTCAGTTCAGACAGACAATGTCAGTAACACTAACTCAATTGTACATTTATACGTATATTATATGCCATCTTTATAAATTTTGGCCATCAAACATTCAAATTATAGTTTGCTGAAGCTGACAGAGACTAATATTCTTATATTCCTATTCCCAAGCGGGCAATGTTAATGCATTAGCATAGCTGTAATCTTGGATAGATATTCTTCATGTTCACCGATACAATAATACACCGATTCGACTTAATAAAGCTCTTTGGCAATTGTAAGGAGAAAATTCAAGAGTAGGAATGTCTAGCAATAAAGTGTAAGAATGGGCAACAACGAAACGAAACCAAAAATCGATAAAGTAATAAATAAATAAAACCGCTAGCGCCTAGCCGCTTAAGTCCCACTTACAAGGTCTAAGCGCTAGGCCCCCATCGGCTGCCCGACTACCGCCTAGTGACTTTTAGAACATTGGGATTACTTGGGGTTCATGCTTTAAAATTTTGGCAAATTTGTAGAGAGTTTTTGTATGTTTTGTATGAAACAAAATTAGTTATTTCAAGCTTGCAGTTTACAACTAAACAAAAAGTTGAGTATACGTTTTAAATCCATATACTTTTTGAGTCAATTTATCGTAAAATATTGTGTCTCATAAGATACATATCAAATCATAAGATTCACATGGCGTGTCATAGGATAAATTGTCTTTTGAGGTACACCCTTAAGATGTATCCGATCGTAAGATACATACTGTTTGTCGTAAGACATTAACAACAATGCTTGTTTGTATCACTTCACATTTAGAATATATATTTCATCAATATGACAACCCGATAGTTTCTTAGAGCACCTATACATCCAAATACCTGAAATGAGAAATTTCCTTCTGAACGAGTTTGATATTCTATTTTAAAAACCTTGGTGATGTATCTGTTTTAGGACAGCCCAAATTGCAATTACCATTTGTTATAGGTTTGCAATGCAATAAGTCTGAATCAATCCCACGGGGAGATTTCCCCCAAATTGACATGATTTTAAAATGCATATCTGTGGCAAGGATTTATAGAACTGATATGTTGGATAACATTTAAATCGCTGCATGTTACTGTGATACTAACATTTTCTCCCATATTCTACCTGATACCATCAGAGTATTTAATGATTTCAATAAACCTGCTATAAATTTGAGATGAGAAATGCGAGCCTCATATTTGTATGATGTAATTTGCCGAAAAAGAAATGTGTCTCACATCCTATTAGTTTGTAAGGCCAAATGACAGGACATCACATATTAGATATAGTATAGTTCTCTTAGAACAGATCAGTCCCTTCAAGATTGGGCTTTATTTTTATTTTTTCTGAAAATACATTGAATAATTTTTGCAATAAAGTTTTACAATGTACTATAATAACTAAATTCTTATTGTACTACAGCAAATAACTTATATCTGTACCAATGAAAATGACATGGCCCTATCCCTAATTATTTCAGGGTTTATGTGGAATGGAGCCTAACATGTGAGTCTAAAACTAGTAGCAAAATGTAATAGAATTCTGATTAGCACTATTTTATTCTGTAAGATTCAATTAGCTTCGATTAGCCACATATAGGGGATTAATATATTAATGAGAAATCAGTCTATCAATACCACCGTTAGCTCTACCAATCTAAGGTTATTTACGAATCAATGACTTTCTATAAAAACATGACACAAGTCATTGATTTCTCTCTTGAAAAGAATTCCTCTTCATCTTCATTCGTCAATTTTCCTTATATAACTTATAGATGTCTTTTTATAATAAAAATTCACTCGAGCCTTTGGAGACTTATCTTGGTCAAATGTGTAACTACTTTATTCATAAGGTCATTTAGTTTACTGCCTTATTCGAACCATCCTAACAAACCTTCCTTTTGTAAGATAGGGATACAAAGGAAAGATAATAATTTAAAACCTAACTCACTCTTTTGACCAACTCAAACTCTTTGATTTCATGCAGGGCTCGTGTGTGTCTATCCTTTTTCACTTCTAAATTGACATTTTTAGGAATAATCATTTGGAAGATTTTTCTTTTGGAGTTCGCCATTTTAAGGAAGCCTTTAGAAACATTTTTTGAATTGGGAAAATATATTATTCTATCATATAAACCATTTACTCAGAACTAGTCTTTGTGCCTACTTGTTATGTTCATATTACTAAAGATTTAATTTAAAAATCGTGGTTTTGTGTGCCTCCCTATCATTTCTTGCTTATCTATTGTGTCATTTGTAATTTCAACAAATTTATTTTTGCCCCTTAGTCTTCAAGTAACTTTATGGTTGCTTTCACCATCTATACTTCATTAGAGATTTAAGGATAGGTTCTAGTTTGCATTTGTTTTTATAGTGTGCACCATGCTGAGGGTCATTTGATCTGGAACGTTGATGCTTAGTAAACATTGAATTTTTCCCCACTTATTGTAAGGTTTCTATATTGTCATGACAAGACATGCACCCATCCATAAGATACAAATGTGATTAATGCAAACTAAAATAGTCTTGTCATTATTACATTTTTCTGACGTTAATGTGAAAAAATTGTTGGCTATTTAGATGTGCCATCTGGGTTGAACTCTAATCAGAGAAGAGGGTGCCTGCAGTGTAGTCATTTCCTATATTTTAATGTCATCTGTTACTTCCCAAAAGTTAACCCTTTATTTGCACACCATCTTCAGGTGTCATGTATTAGGGTGGGAATGGACTGGGCTTGGTTTGGTCTTATACACTGGGTTCATATATTTCTGAGTCCAGGCCTTGGCCATTTCTATATCAGGTTTAGGTTTCTTGGCTAAAGTCCGGTTACGAAGTACATGGGCTGCGCTCGGGTACTTTGGGATGATAAATTAATAAACATATTAAATTACTTATTTAAAATTAATGAGTTGGGAAAACAGGGCTAAATACTGGAGGAAAATACCTATGCCTAAGTTTTATTATAGAAAAGGTAATCACTCTAGTAATGAAACTTATATTTGTTAGACTAATTGTACACTCTGTTGCATTCTTATGACGTTTTGGATATAGTTTATGGTTCTCCGCCACAAATATGCATGTGATTCTTCATGAAATACCTTGATTACTGTTATGTATTTATAACCGGTGATCATTTGGGTCCATAGGGCCAAATACCTTGGACCAAAGCTAGGGTGGTATAGAATCGGATCAAAAGTAGGCACAAAACAGAAAACTTAGCCCAAGCTGCCCCCTAACTGATAGCGTTAGGCGGGGGCAGTCCCCAGCCTACATGTTCTTTCAAGATCCTCCTCAATCACTAAGCTTTTTTATTAAATGCTTATCACCTCTGCTAACTGTTTTGATTATCTCAAACTGTAAAAATTAATCTCCTTGTTGTGATCCAGGGAACTGAATGGAATGGTGCAACTGGCAAGCAGGAGTGGGACAAGGGGAAGACTGAGAGCAAATGGAATGATGCTAATGGTTATAAGAAACATTATGTTGGAAAGGATATCTCGGGAAAAGAGAAAACAGATAGTAGTTTTGTGGTTAATGGTTTTGAAGAACAGTTTAATGGAAAGGTTATTTCTGAAAAGGAGAAGGCAGGAAGTAACCCTATACACTTTGAAACTCTGCCTACTTTAGCTCGCTTTCCACAGGTTCGTGCACTTAACTGTATTTGTAATGTCTATCTCTTCTTTTTTACATTGTAGTGGTTTAAGCAAGATACTTAGCTATATCACTAATATAGCAAATTTTGATCGAAAAATAACCTTTTGGAAACTGTTGTTTTACCCTTGGAGTTAAAATAACGCACTCAATCTTACTGTATATAATAAATGTAAGCATTATCATTGTTATATAAGGTGTGGTCTCTTCCCCTCTCTCCCGCAGCAAGCAATTTAAATACCAAACTTCAAATTTTTGCAGGTGGGCGATGTGCTTGCATATCGCTTGATTGAGTTATCAGATTCTTGGGGCCCTGAAGTTTCTTCTTTTCGAGTATGATATTTGTTTACTTTAATTATTCTAGTATGTTGTCTGCATATCTAATTACGCATGTAACCTTGTGAAGCACTTTGTAAAAGATAATAGATATTTTTGGTTCATATTATGGCAGAAATCATGTAATAAAAAGATGAGATCGTGATAGAGAATTGGCGATTGGCAATTGGACTCTTCGTCATGTGCACACACACATGATTTATATAAAAAATTTACCTTTTGATCTCCCTTTTTTCTGATTGTAGGTTGGGCAGGTTAAATCATTTAATGATGATTCTATGAACATCTTCCTGGTTCCTCTTCCTGAATACCCTATTTTGCGTAAAGAAGACGTCAAATGGAACGAAGTAAATTCTTCGCCATATAGTGAAGATGGCTCTTTACAGGTGATTATGCATTTAATGCATTTTCTATTTCCCCCATTTTCTTCGGCAGAGTTTTATGGTTTTATTTGACATCTCCTCGGATCAACTTACGTATTTCATATATGTTGCAATAGGTGATGTTTTGATAGAATCCTCATGAGCCTTTGAATTTTATGAAATACACAACAAAAGTAACCACAACACTCTTTTCCTCTTACCTATTAAGTGAGTCTCCTTTTCCATTACTGGGGGTTATATCATTTTAACATCAAATTTTCATGGGGTTTATATCAAAATGTCAAGTTATATCAAACTAGAACAGCTTTTAGGGGGTTATATCAAAACGAAAATTTATTTTTGACCATATATAAAATTCCTATTACTAACCAGTGCATTTTATCCAGACTCACTATTCATCACTTATTGATGTGCGTTTGCTCAAAGCCATCTATTCCGTAGCAACAACTTCGACTCGTAGTGGAATTGTCACTCAGGAAATCTCTTCAATGGACAACTGGGAACTAGCATTGGCCAAGAGTAATGACTCTACAGAGACAGAACATACCCAACCCTCTGGTATGCATTGATTTTTAACCCTTGACCACAATATTATAGGAAAAAGTATTAAGGATGGCAGTTTTCGATCAGATTCAGGGTGGGACTTACAAGGTCCAGTTTTCTATCCAATTAGAATATGTGGGATGCATCTGCGGATCAGAAACCCAATAACTCTACCTTGTTAGGGTTTCGGATTATCCAAACTCCTCAGTTTTCTTAATTTTTTTTTGAACTTGACATAAAAATGGTCAAAGTTCAATTTTGTTCGCATATCGCATATGATTGTTTTAATAATTTCCAAATAAAGTTATATCGTATTTGTTAGAATACGAGTGTAATTTATCCTAGGCAATTAAAATCGGTTTTTGGAACTAATCAGTCTAGGAGCGATTAGTGATTAATCGGTTAATCGAAAAATAATCGGGGAAAAATCGTGTTTGTGTCTGTGTAGATCCCTTCCGTTGTGCACTAGGCCTCCGTGTGCACTCACTCGACCTTCCCTCTTTCGTATTGACGATTCAAACCGTTCACATTGATCTACACATCTAAATTAGTTAAAATATGTAAAATCAAATTATTTGAAATTCATTTGCCCATCCATCATGTGACTAAAAAACAATGATTTTCATCCATACAATTTTGTAACACTTTAATGGATGGTCCAATAAATTTCAAATGATTTGATTTTATATATTTAGACTAATTTAGATGTGTATATCAATGTGAAACGATTTGGATCGTCAATTCGAAGGCGGGAAGACTGAGTGCATACGAGTGAATACAGAGGCTTAGTGCACAACGAAAGGGATCTCTCTCTCTCTCTCTCTATATATATATATACATAGAGAGAGAGAGGAATGCTCCATTGCAAACCACCTAAGACAACTGCTTAGGTTATATTAACACTGAAACCGTTGTTGGAAACGACTTCAATGTTAACATAACTTCAATGGTTTTCATACCCGTTTGCATGGGACCCGTTTGCAATGGAGTATTCCCCATATATATATACTAGTATAATGCACGTGCGATGCACGTCTATGAAGGTGTGTAGGATTTTGAGGAAGGGGCAAGTCACCGAAGAGGTTGCATGCATGCAGACAGGCATGCACAATTTATTCAGTTTGATATTTGCATGCATGTGTTAGACCTACTGGCATTGATAGGAGGAAATTTTCTTATGAATAAATTGTGCATGCAAGTACATGCAAATCTATACTATTAATTATTTTTTCAAATCTATGCCGACAGGCATGCATGTTAATTATTTTTTCAATACATGCAAATTACATTTCTGACCTCCGATATTAACCCTATATTTTTTTTAGCCTGTTATGTTTATGAGGGCATGATAGTAAAAAACTGTCAAAATGGGGCTTTACTTAATAATAGTGTGTGTGTGTGTGTGTGTGTATATATATATATATATATATAAAATAAAAATGATATATCCTCATTATGTAGCAACCTTAAACACTAACATAAAATTATTATGAGATTATCAAATAGAAACATGTGGTTATAGAGAAAAAGAAGCGAATACTTGGTTTGAGCCGAGTTTGGATTCTGGATGTGGGTTGGGTCGGGTTTGTTGGTCGGTTCCAGCAAACAAAAACAATTGCGCAGGAGCAGCAGCACGTGCATGAGGAGGTGCAGCAGATGCGGGTCGGATCAAGTTTACGATGGTGCAGGGTGAGTGACGGTAGGTCGGGTTTGGGTTTGCTCGAGGAAGAAGAAGAGAATCGGTTTAGGTTTGGGTTTGCGCGAGGAAGAAGAGAGCAGCTGAGGGTCGGGTTTGGGTTAGAGCGAGGAAGAACAGAGCGGCGACAGATCGGGTTTGGGTTTGCGCCACCATATGGAGTTTGGATTTTAGATTTGTATTTGATTTTGGGCCGGATTGAGCCTAAATAATGCAAACAAGCATGAAAATTAAAAGAGGAGATTTAATCGGTTAATCGGTCATTTAAAATCGGCCGATTAACCACTAATTGGCCGATTATACCAGATTAAATCAGTAACTATTGAAATATTGAATATCACTATATAAAAAAATTGCTTAACCTCCGATTAGAGATTAATCGGGAATTAATCGGGCAATTAATCAGATTTTAACTGCTTAGAATTTTTCTCAGTCCTTCAACAACTTCGGAGTTTTAGCATAGTGGTAGGGAATTTCACATGGTGGTAGGGAATTTTAGCAACCTAGGTTTGAATCACACTGGCTACGCAATTTAAATGCGGATTTTAAAAAAATACTGCTGTGTATATTCCAGGTCTGGGCCCACAATTTGTTGGACATTTATCACTTTTTTTGGCCCATAAAACAATGAGCTCTCGACCTGAGGGTGCGTGTTAGAGTACAAGTGCAATTTTTCTCAACCCTTCAATAACTTCGAAGTTTTAGCATAGTGACAGAGAATTTCAATTCCCAGTATTAAAATAATTTATAAGTTAAAAGAATGATTTAGCTAAAGCAAATTGTACTAAATTGTTTACATCATTATTTTTTAATCAGTTATTGGTTTTTGCATATCTAAATCCAAGAAGAAAGCATCCTCAATTTTAGAATCCATACTCTACCTGATAAGGTAACTAGTGCTGATCTAAAAAAATTAAAATAAAATAAAAAATCCAATTTGAACTTGTGTCTGGGGTTAGTGTTCTCTATGACCATCTTGGGGAAGCGAAAGATTGATTAATAGTTTTCTTTTTGTTGTAGAGAACCAAAATGCAGGCGGGTCAACCTGGGACCAAATTATACAGACCATAAACGAGAGAAAGGAGCAGATTGAAAATAATGGATGGGAGGAATGGACACCTAACAAGAGCAACACCCGTACTTCCTGGTCATTTGGTGCATCGAGAGGAAGAGCGGTGGGCCCTACATCCTCCAATTCAAGAGGGAGAGGCAGGCAGGGTAACAGAGGAAGAGGCAGGCAGGGTTATGGCGGGAGAGGATGGTGACTGTGTTACCTTTTTGGTTGTTATCTTTTTGGTTATAAAAGGCTTGTACAATTTTGTAAGGTGTAATGGTGGTGGTACTAAACTCATTGTCTTATAGACTTTGGAATGCTTGGCGAATATTCACACCCTTATTTAGTTTTATCTCTTAATTTTGTGGTACTGCCAATTATTCTTCAACTGGTCTGGTCGATGATCAAGGTACATGAACAGTTTGAGTGCATCTCTCTGATATATTTGTGTGTTCTGGCTTCTTATAAGCTTCACTTGGTATCTCATCTTCATCCTTCTTACTCTCTCTGATATATTTCTGTGTGTTCTGGCTTCTTATAAGCTTTCACTTGGTATCTCATCTTCATCTTTCTTACTGTAAGGGTTCTTTTCTTGTTACGCTGTATGTGGCTATTACTTTGGATCTTTTCTGTTTGTAATACTTTTGCTGGGGATTCTTCCCCATCTAATAATAATAATAATAATTTAAAAAAAAAAATTCCGGTGTTGCAAGGAGAATGTTGGTGATTCTTCTGTCCTTCTGGTGAACCTTCAACGTTGTGAGTTAGTATCAGCTAATTTGTGCTATTGTGGTAAGATCATTTTCTTTTTACACCAGCATTTGTTCTTTCATCGTTTGTAGCTTGAAGACTTATCGACTGATGTTTGAAGTATATTCCCTGATGAACTCTGGGATCTCGCTACAAAGGATGTTATGTATCATCCCGGTAACTAGGGTAACATAACATGAAAATATAAAGAGTAATCGTCCATTGCAGACGGGTTTTTGCACAGACCAGTTGCAAACAAAAGCTCCGGCCATATGATCAAGTTCATCTTGATCCAATGGTCATCTCCTTCTCTTCACTCAAGTAAGGAATGGTCATCTCCTTCTCTTCTCTTCACACAAGTAAGGAGAGGGGTATTTTGGGGTTTTCATCCCAAAATAATTCCTCACTTCACTCACTTACTCGTCTTTTTGAACGAACAATAGCTGTTGTTTCAAACAACGACTTTTTATAACTGTTCGTTTCAAACAATGACTTTTGCTTTTTGTTAAAAACTTGTCTTTTTGAACGAGTTATAGACGTTATTTTAAATGACTTTTCATAATCTAGGTCGTTATTTGAAACAACTGCTTAAGTTATAAAAAGTAGTCGTTTAAAATAACTACTACTGTTCGTTCAAAAAGACAGTGAGTGAGAGAGTAAAGAAGGTAAAGAGTTATTTGGGGGTGAAAACTCCAACATATCCCTCTCCTCACTTAAGTGATGAGAAGGAAATGGGCGGGGAAGTTCACAACCATTGAATCAAGATGAACTTGATCCAATGGTCGGGGCTTCCGTTTGCAACGGGTCTGTGCAAATATACCCTCTTGTAATGGAATATTGCTATCTCTCTCTATATATATTACAATCCAAAAGCATTTTGATATGACCACATGGTATTGAAAATATGGGTCGAATATTAATCTATGGATAGAGGAGAAGCTATTTGTGTATAACCTAATTGTAGTCTACATCATGCTAACAATAGAATTAGGATTTTTATTTAGAAAAAAAAAACAATAGAAGTAGGGTTCTATTCAATATGCCAAGTTTCTGAAATGAATAGAATCTTTGATGAGAAAAGAAGAATTCTGAGTAATTTTCTGTTCATTGTCAATCGCTCCATTTTGGACAGAAGCTTTCACCTACCCCACCTTTCTTTATCTAGACTTTGATCAAACTTGTACTGTTGTACACTTCTTATGTCACAGTAATGGCAACATATCACATTAATAATTGCATAATTAATTATTGCTAGTGATACAAATAAGCCTATGGCTACTTGGCTAATCATCAATTTCATATTAACAAGAAAATTGATCACATTGATTGATTCATAGATGTGACCTAAAATCATGTAATGCAAGCACTTGATTTTTTTTTCAACATGACCCACTTTCTGAAAGTATTTATCAAACTTACGCACTTTTGAAACTATTTACCAAATTGACCTAGCAAATGTAGTTATGTGATTTTGTCCAACACTTAAAGAACTTTTGAATATGCAAATTTTAACTAAAATATATATAACTATACTCGCTATCTGAGATAATCAGTTCATTTGAACTAAACTTGCTATCTCAGATAGTGAGTGTAGTTGTATGTATTTTATATTCAAAATTTTTCTAAAAAAATGAGTACAACTATACTCGTTATCTCAGATAGCGAGTTTAGTTCAAACGGACTCGCTATCTCAGATAGAGTGTAGTTGTATGCATTTCAAGTATAAATTGCATGTTCAAAATTTCTCTAAAAAAATGAATACTACTACACTTGCTATCCGAGATAGCGAGTTTAGTTCAAATGAACTCGCTATCTTGTACATTTCAGGTAGAATTTGCATGTTTAAAATTTCTCTGAAAAATAAGTACAACTACACTTGCTATCTGAGATAGCGAGTGTATTTATATACATTTCAGATAGAAATTGTTGTTCAAATTTTTCTGAAAAATGAGTACAATTACACTGGCCATCTCAGATAGCTAGTAGGTCTTAGTAAATAGTTTCGAAAGTGGGTCAGTTTGATAATTACTTTTAAAAAGTGGGTCATTTTGGAAAAAAAATTCCAAGCACTTTGACTGCATGCACAAATTTCCTTGTAGATAGCATGCTGCATGCTCTGCATTGAAATCTATATATCTGTGTCAAACAAATTTCTTGTAGAACGACAAAGGATTAGCTGTACCCCATACCAAAATACCATACGTACCACATGATGTAACGACACAAACATATCCGTGCCCATTCATACATCTAACAAAATATATATATCCTCTCTCTATATCTATCTATCTATAATATAATATTATAATGGGAAAAGGCCTCACTGTCATTTGTTATTTTGTCATTCTACCAACTTTTGCAACGCACGTATATAATTAATATAAAAGAAATTTTCAATTCAAATCCTCTTTACGTCAGAGTTTTTTTTTAATAATTTTTTAAAAATTATTAAAACGTGCATCGCAAGTGTAAATTACTGGTACATACGAAGGAAATACATAAACAATATATCAACCGCCAACTTGTCTTTCAAAGCAAGCCCACACAAAACAGTAACTTGTCTTACATCAACCTTTAAATATCTCTAATTTCTAATATCTAATATTATAAATATTATAATAGGAGGCCTTAGTGTCTATCAAAACCGTACATTGCACATGTATAACTAATATGAAGGAGGTCTAAGGTTCGAGCCCTCACTACGTCAGATTTTTTACTTTAGTTTTTTTAAAATATATTAAATGTGCATCAAATGTGTAAATTACTATCTATTTATCTATCTATCTATAATATAATATAAAATAATAACTACTATAGAGTTGGAGTTATAAATCTACCTACTTACGTGTAACTCCAACTCTCCCATTATAGTCTTCATAGTTATTTTTAAAAATATATAATCCTATTTATTAAGACATGCAACGCACGTGTAAATTAGAGTTCTTACTTTAATTTTTTTTTAAAAAATTAATACGTGCATTTCACCTGTATTTACTAGTATGAGTAGTTCATATATATCATCTATTGGGAAGAATAATGTTCTCTCTCTGATTCATATTCACTCATTCAGTAGCCGTTCATCATCTGCCCCGTTCATCTGGATTCTTCTAACATGTATCAGATTCTTGTAGTAAGAGCACTACTTCCAACAATGCAATCCATTTTGGTTTCCTAGAATAGGTAAAATAAATAACAATTAAATAATTTGGCGAGCAAAAAAAAGCTAACCCTCCAACCATACTAGCTATTTAGCAAACCAAATATTCTTTCCTATAAAGAGCCCTAATGCATCTTCATGTTCCTCTTCAATTATGGATTCACAAATTGTTTCTTCTGTACAACCGACCTACCAATTCATAATCCTTCTACTATTCTTCATCCCTCTAATACTACTACTAATACAACTCAAACAAGGAAGAGTAGCAAGACCAAAGGGAAGATTACCTCCAAGCCCATGGAAGCTTCCGATCATCGGAAACCTCCACCAACTTGGCTCAATGCCTCACAACTCGTTCCTCGATCTCTCCCTAAAACATGGCCCTCTCATGTCCCTCCAACTTGGCTCAATACCTTGTATAATCATTTCTAGTAGTGACATTGCTCGTGAGGTCTTCAAGTCTCATGACTTGGCTTTCTCCGGTCGCCCCCAACAGTACGCTATCAAGAAGCTCACCTACGGTTTCTTGGACATTAGTTTTGCACCTTATGGCGAGTATTGGAGGCAAGCCCGCAAAATATGCACGTTAGAGGTTCTTAGCCTCAAGAGGGTGCAGTCATTTCGGGGTGTAAGAGAGGAGGAAATTGCAGCACTTATCGCTAGTGTCAGAAAATCTTCTGCTTCTTCATGCATGATTAATTTAAGCGAGTTAATGCTTGATCTAGCTAACAATATATCGCGTCGTATCATGTTTGGTGACAAGTGTGGAGACAAGGGCTATGGTGAAGGACCAAGTAAGTTCCATGGAATTCTCGGGGAAACGCAGAAGCTGGTGGGGGGCTTTTGTGTTGCGGATTTCTTTCCTCGGTTGGAGTGGATTGAACGATTTACTGGGTTGAATACGAAGTTGGAGAAGAACTTCCAGGAGTTGGATGGATTCTACAATGGGGTGATCGACGAGCATTTGAATAGAAGAAAACTAAAGGGAAATGAGGTTGAGGATTTGGTCCATGTTCTGCTTCGGCTTCAGAAGGATCCGAGTTATGCAAGCATATTCACCTCCAGAAATCACATCAAGGGTATTCTAACGGTACAAACTCACAGTTAGTTCTATATGTGCACAAATCATATCAAAAAATATAACTCTGAAGTTGGGAATTATTAGAGTCAGTTAGTATTACATTATTGAATTTTTTCGCATTCTGCCTGTAGGATATGTTCATTGCTGGAACAGACACATCCTCGGCAACAATAATATGGACGATGACAGAGCTCATGAGGCACCCAACAGTGATGAATACGGTACAAGAAGAGCTACAAAATGTCATTGGAAACAAGGCCATTGTCGAGGAGAAGGATCTTGAACAACTTTTTTACTTCAAACTAGTGATCAAGGAGGCATTGCGGCTGCATCCGCCCGCTCCATTGCTTGTTCCACGAGAAACCATAGAGACATGTACCGTCAACGGATACACTATTCCTGCGCAAACAAGGGTCTTCATCAACGCAAAAGCTATTGCTATGGATCCGAGGAATTGGAAGGAACCTACCAAGTTCATTCCAGAGAGGTTTTTGGACAGTAATGTCGATTTCAGAGGGCAAGACTTTGAGCTTATACCGTTTGGATTTGGGAGAAGAGGCTGTCCAGGGATAAACTTCGCACTAGTGTTAGTCGAGCTTGCATTGGCTAACATACTACATTGTTTCCGTTGGGAGTTACCGAAAGGAATGGGGATTGAGGATTTGGATTTGGAGGAGGCTTTTGGGATCACAATGCACAAGAAGAACCCTCTTTGCTTAGTTGCAAATGCTAATTGATCATATCGTAGATAGGGTTTGCTTTGTATGTTTTGCCTACAATGCAGGTTGCATCTTTGTTTGGCAAGAGACAGGGAACCTAAAATTGAGTGGTTTTTTTAAAAAAAATATAGCCTTATGTTTATTATCAGTTGATCGGTTTTTCAATATATAGATCCAAGAAGAAAGCCTACTCAATTTTAGAATCCATACTCTACCTATTAAGGTACCTAGTGCTGATCTAAAATTAAAAAAAAATAAAAATAAAATCCAGTATTGTGCTTTTGTGTCTGATTTTAATTAGGCGACGGGGCTAGTGCTCTCTATGGCCATCTTAGGGAAGTGGAAGATAGATTAATAGTTAGTTTTTTGCTGCTTATTTCTATGTGGGAGCAAACAGATACGTGAATTCTTTAAATAAAAACAGTAAAAATTGATTCTTCGCTATTTGTCGATTTTGACCGCCAAAAAGTTGCTATTGACTCTGAGATCTGATCGTTAGGAATGGCTGAGATTGCACATCTGGATCTGTAAATAAGTCTGAAACACCGGGGGTGGCCCTGGCGACAGACCCTCCAATGCCCAGGTTAAAACACAAAGATATTATGGGTTTTGACAGCAAAGTTGTCAGTTACCTGGTTTCTGAGGAGGTCTCACGGGGTCAGTTTCAGGATATTCATCTATCTCTACTTCTCAGTGTTTGGATAGAGTCGGTTATCCCTTTCCTATGAAGAGATCCAGTTCCGGCTTGCTCTTTCAATGAAAAGATAGAGCTCTCAAATTCTCTCTTGTGGGTGGAGGGATTGAATCAATTACCCCCTAAAAATAGGGTGTTTAAACTCGTTCAATGGATCCGGACTCCTCTGTGTTAGGATTGTTGTAACAGTCCCTATTACATGCTGGATTGAGTCGATAGGTCTGAAAATGGTACAACGCATCCCATTGGGCATGTAGCTGCTAAAATTACCATTTACCCCTGAGAGTTTTAAGATCCCTGCTCAATTTGGACGGTCCCAATTTTGTTCTATTTTTACCCATATTATTATTGAAGAGAAACCAAAATGCAGGCTGGTCAACTGGGATCAATTTATACAGACCGTAAACGGGCGAAAAGGATGGAGCAGTTTGAAAATAATGGATGGGAGGTAGGAATGGACACCTAACAAGAGCAACACCCGTACTTCCTGGTCATTTGGTGCATCGAGAGAAAGAGCGGTGGGCCCTACATCCTCCAATTCATGAGGGAGAGGCAGCAGGGTAATAGAGGAAGAGGCAGGCAGGGTTATGGGGGGAGAGGACGGTGACTGTGTTATCTTTTTGGTTATAAAAGGCGTGTACAGTTTTGTAAGGTGTAAATGGTGGTGGTACTATTCCCATTCTCTTTTATAGACTTAATTTGGAAGGCTTGGCGAATATTCACACCCGTAATAACTTTTTTCTCTTAATTTTATGGTACTGCCAATTCTTTTTCAACTGGTCTGGTCGATGATCAAGGTACATGGACAGTTTATGAGTGCATCTCTCTGATATATTTCTGTGTGTTCTGGCTTCTAATAAGCTTCCCTCGGTATCTCGTCGTCATCTTTCTTACTGTAAGGGTTCTTTTCTTGTTAGGCTGTATGGGGCTATTACTTTGGATCTTTTCTGTTTGTAATACTTTTGCTGGGGATTCTTCCCCATATTTTTTTAATCAATTTTTTTTTTCTTTTTCTTCCCCATACCAAAATACCATACGTACCACATGATGCAAGCAACGCAAAATCAAACAAGCCGGCCATCTGTATTCTCCATCAAATTTGAACTCTTCTTCCAATTAATTATTCATACCACAAACTTGTCTTTCTACCAAAGTCAAAGCAAAGCCCACACAAAACAAGCAGTTGCCAACATCTACATAGTTCATAACATCTATGGGAAGAATAATGTTCTCTCTCGATCTGATTCATATTCAGTCGCTCAGTCAGTAGCCGTTCATCGATCTGGATTCTTCTAACAAGTATCCCATGCTTGTAAGTATTACTATAATACTTGGTTTTGTTGGACACAATTCTTTTTTCCTTTAAAGAAGAGCCCTAATGTATGTTAGAATTAGGGATGAGAAGAACTATTTTATTGATTGATTATTGATTGAATAAACTGAGTATAATTATGTCTTCTATATATAGAAGAGAAAGAAAAACTAAACTAATACATTATTCGATATGAGACTAAACTAATCTCTCTTATAATATCTAATATATAATATCTAACACCCCCTCTCAAACTCAAGTTGGTTCAAACAACATGATTTTAAAATACTGGCGATATTCATATGGCAAGGACGACTATAGAAAGAGAGGGGTCAGTGAGCAAGTGTTCCCCATCTTTACCAAAGGCAAACAACCCCCATGTTACAAAGCGTTGGGAGCCTGCATGACAAGAGCAGACTGCAGGCATGGTGCATGAGACCAACACTTCTTTTTCTCGCCACGCCAGCCATTTCATTCAATCAATTATATGTTCTATTCCGGGACCGAAGCTCGGCTATAAAGCAAAGGCATCACCATCTTTAGTTTAGTAAGCGACTTGTTTACGGGAGCGGTAGGAAAGCTAGCTTGGCTCTCGACTGACTTGGTACAGAGTTGGGACCGATTCCTTAATAGGGCTTCTTCCGGTGAGATTTCCGATTCTGAATCTCGGTTAATTGAATCTCTTGCCCCAGGTATTATTTCAAGATGCTTCGTATATGAACCTCTTCAAACAGGGCTTATTGCTATTGATGCGCTGATCCCCATAGGACGCGGCCAGCGAGAATTAATTATTCGGGACAGGACAGACTGGCAAAATAGCTTGTACAGTTTGGGAAGGGTTTATATATATATATAAGAAGAATCTATTTCAACCGATATGCCCCTAGGTACGACCATACATAACATAAAAATCACACTTGGAAATGGTGGACAATTCGGTAGAGCAGCAGGCGCTACAGCGAGCGAAGTTGATCTCAAAAGAGGGAAAATCAGCCACATTAAGATTATCTTATGGGGAGGTTCATTTGATATCCAAAAATTTCGTAGCAATAGTCGGAAAAGTGGGTAATGTTGGGGTGGACAGAGTAAAGCGGTCCCATAGGTTTCATCAACATTAGCTTCATTCAGCTGCCATCATATTTGACGCTAGATATTCACCAAATAGCTCAGTTGGGGTGCTCATCTCCTAATCAAGTAGCCAAGAATCATCGATTTCGGAGGGAAGGAACCCTGCTCAAATGGAAATGCAATTAGGAAGGATCTGATCCCAAGTGACATTGAATCAGTTGGTGTTAGAGGAGTGAATGCCAGTCGAAAGGCGCATCTATGAGTTAATATCGAATTTCCATAGAAGGGCTCGATCAACGCTTGATGGGGCGAGAAATGCTTTTTGATTGAACGAAGCCAAGGGGTGAACGGGAAATGCTTTAGGGAACAACCAAGTACCATCCGACAGTCTTTAAGAGTGAAAGAAGCAGGTATTCATAAGCAAGAGTGTAACACCCTCTTATTTTATAATTTTAAAATAATCATTCGTAATTCTTTTATTGTTATAAGATATTATTATTGTTATTAATATGCACAAATATGCAATTTTATTATATATATATATATATATATTCCTTTATTTATTTATTTATTTATTTGGTGGAGTTTTATTGAAATTTATTATGAAAAAGAGAACTAGAAGGGCCTTATAATAAATGTTTGGTCAAGAAGGGGCTTAGAATAAATTTTCCACTTTTTTTTTTCTACTTCCCCTTCCCCTTCACTTCGTCAGATCACCATTTTCTCCCCCCCCTCTCTTTTCCTTTCGGTCAAAACCCATTCATGACCAACTAGGGTTTCTTCACCCCATCAAATCTCCACCTATTTTCAAATAACTTTTAGGGTTTTGATTAATTAAAAGGTGCTCTTCAACATGGTGGTGTCGGTTTTTCAAGAGAGCTTCACGAAGGCATACCAATTTGTATAGTTGTTGATGGAATTGTATGCTTACCATTTCTTATCATAAAAATCATAGTAGAAAGTAGTTTAGAGTATGTAGAACATGCTAGAGGTGAAAGATTTCAATTTCTTTGGTAATAATTTGGAAATTATATTAAACATAGGGTTTGAGTTTAGGAAGGGTATGGAAAATTGCAACTATGGAATGCTAATAATTATTTTGGATGATGTAGAATATTTTAGGATAATTTAGGAGTATTTATGATAAATTTTAACAATTGTTTGATAATTATTAGGAATTTACCCGGTTTGAAAATAAAGTTTGTTGGTTTAAAAATAGGATAATTATGGGAAAATATGTATAAACATTAGAATTTATTCCGAGATGCTCATATGAGTTAATTTTGGGATATAAAGGTTAATTCGGGGTATTTTACCCTTAAAATATAAAATGTTGATTAGAACTTCTCTAATCGAGGGGTAAAACTGGGATTTGGTTATAAACCTAGAGAATTGTTGATTAGACATGCATCTGTAGGTTGTATATGATGTGTGAGTATGTTTGATGTGCATTCGGGAGATAGATAATGTGTATTTTCAGTAACTGGCTTATGAGTTTGATAATTTTCGTAATAGGTGCCAAACAGTGAAGTTTGATTGGCGACCGAGCGAGCGAGGAGTATCTTCTTATTGGTTCATCAGGTGAGTATGATTATACTAGGTATATATTATGATGTGACAAATTTTATGCGAATTCGATATGATTTTTGTGAGTTATAGCTAAATGAAGATTTAATCGAAAATACGAAATTTTTATATGTTGAAATTGTGTTATATGGTGTTATGAGGTATTGACCTATATGGTCCGTGTTTGTGATATATACGAGTGATAATGAGTTGTGGTATCATAATCGATTAAATTAATGAGTGCATATATGTATAATATAGTAATGTTCAAAGTGAAACTAATGGGCGATAATATGATATAATCATCTACTTAATTTGGTATATTCATAAGATATTATAATGTGATTAAATAAATATTTTGGTGCATTTATGATACGGAATAATATAATGTAATAATCTTATAAATTAAATAATCAGGTGTATGCAAATATGTGATATAATGAGAAGATAACTAATATAGTGAACACCGAATATGTGTTAATATGTTAAGATAAAAGATGAGATGATATGTGATAATAAAGTGAGATAATAATTCTCATGGTAAATGTCAAGGTGTGACAATTTATTGAAATAAAAGATGAGATGCTATGTGGTGATAATATGAGATAATAAGATGAAGCGAAAATGATAATAACAGTTAAATTTTGTTGACTAGTACATACAGAAATCCTGGGGGTTTGGACCAGACTTCCTAATACCCAAGGACCGGCTTGGGGTGCATAGTTATTACCCAAACTATGTTTGGGGTGCGTGTTTTATTGCCCAAGCTATCAGCTTGAGGCCCGGTTGGATGCATAAGACCCTTGGTGGGCAGCAATGCGTAAAACCTTTGGTGGGCAGCAATTTGTGTTTGACGGAGCTGGCTCTAGTCTTGATGGATGCGTAAGACTCTTGGTGGGCAGCGAAGCGTAAGACCCTTGGTGGGCAGCAGTGTTTCCCTTGTTGGCTTCGGTTGGGAGGAAGTACCCAAGTTCTACTTGGGGTGCATGTTTCTCTCGTTGGCTTTGGCTAGGAGGAAGTACCTAAGTTCTACTTGGGGTGCGTGTTTTCCTCACTGGCATAGGCTGGGAGGAAGACATAATCTCGGATGTGTAAGACCCCGTCGGGGGGGGGGGGGGGGGGGGGCAGAGGTCCGCGTGTTTACTGGGTTGTCGACTTTCAGTATATTGGGATACTGTGTCTCACTGGTCAACAAATTAATAAAATGAATAAATGTGAAATGGAAAGAAAAATGAGAAAGTAAAGAAAGCATATGATGTGAATGTGAATGAGAAAGTGGAGAAAACATATGATGTGAAATGAGAATGAAAATTTAAAGCAAGTGTATTATGAGTTGAGAATAAAGAGTAAAATAAGTTATATTATAAGATGAGATTGAGAAAGTAAATAAAGTGCATGATATGAAATGAATATGAGAAAGTATAGAAAGTGTATAATACGAAATGAGAGTGAAAAAGTAAAGGAAGTATGTGTGTGAATATCTATGAAACGAGAAGAAAATATGTATGGGAATGAATATGAAAATGGAAAGAATCTTGTATGTAAATTAATATGAAAAGTAAAAAAAAGAATGTATTATACGAATGAAAAGTAAATTCATATGTATTAGGAGTGTGAAACATGAAGTAAAATATATTATGTGAAGAATAATATAAGTAAGTGGTATTAGGTGATGAGAATGGTTATTAAAGTAATAACAACCACACATGCAATAAGATAATCACATAACCATGAACTGTCTGATACATAACCAACACCTTGAAAAGAATATAACTTCGGGTCATCAAATCTCGGTACAATGTGCGATAATAACAACATTACTAAAAGTAAAATAAATGTGGTAATACAAGATAATTATTGAAGACTAATGGTTCAACTCCATTCTCTAGAAGGTCTGTTCTCCAAGTCCTTCAGCTGATTCCTCTGGGATGCCTGCAATCTCAACATCTACAGTTGGGGGGGGGGGGGGGATGTCCGTTAGAACAAGCCCGGACAGCAAGTAGTGAAAGCAGTGAAACAATAAACATGATAATGCAATACAATGAACTAGAATGATGTGATATGCACAATACAAATAAGGACAATGGAATGCAAGTAAAACTGTGAATTTAATCAATTGATAAGCAACAGTAACGATAGAAATGCAGTGTCAAAGCTTAATGTTATTCTTATGTCTATCGGTCTTTTATTAATCTATCAAATGCACGCAATCCTGTGTCCTATACCTACAGGTTCGGGTGCATACAATCAAGTGAGCATTTCGAATGTCATGGTGGATCCTATAGGTTCATGTACTCGGCAACAGTAATTAGTAAATGATAATCTAAAACAGTACAATACACGATAGTTGGGATACTACAGTGAGTAATCCGCAATCAATCGGTGAAAAAATAATCAGTATCAGTATCCGTACGGGAAACACGGGCCCCTCATATCAGTATCAGTAATCAGTACGGAAAACACGGGTCCCTCATATCAGTATCAGTAATTAGTACGGGAAACACGGCCCCCCTTCGAGTACAGTCTCCTACCACTACTAGGCTGTTTCCCTTTTTACCTCGGCTTGTCATTATTTTATTATAATGAATCATGCATATGCAATTGATGGATCGATGTCAAGAAATAGTAACAATGAGGTACCAATGGCTGTGCAATGATCAGTATGTAGTGCAATTCATAGATGTAAAGTTAACACATTTATATGTCTAAAAGCATGAGAACACAATTCTTCACAACCATACCTTTCTGTACAAAAACTAACTTTCCCGCTGCTACGGGAAAAGAAAATCAGAATCCGTTAGAGATTCTAGAAACTAGACTCTCTGCCGGTTCCGATGCATATTCACACGATACATTTCGATTACAATAACTATGTTTACTGGCTAGTTCTTTATGAATCTACTGTTTAGGCAGCAACTCAACATCAAGTGATAACATGTATAACTCAAGTAAAAACTTAACTAAAATTCTAACAAAAATAATAATCTGGTTTGTGATAGTGTTTGTTAACATTCTTGTAAATTTTGGATTTTAATTCTTATATTAACCTACTGGTTCGATCAATTAAACATGGTATGACAACTATAAAGCAGTAATCTGAAACTACGACAGTACAGTGGTAGAAACTGCATATTTTACAATCTGCATGGCGGATTGAGAATCCGTCAGATGTTCTAGAAATTAGACACAGTGTGATACAATTTATATTTAATAAGGTTTAGATAATATCATCAGTAACTGTGTCGAATTCTCGTTTCAATCTCGAGTAGACAGCAGTCCAGAACATATTAAGTTGGTTTTTACGATTTTTCATTTGTAAGGGTATAGTTTTATGGTTAGAATCGAATATACAACTATATCTAGACATCAGCATGGTTTCTAATATTAACGTGGAAAACATTAGCACATCAATGGTATTAAACTACGAATACAATCATATGATCATATATGCACATACAATTCATTCAATCACTCTTCTTCTTATGTTCTAGTGTTTCAATTTGCGTTTGTGAAACAGGTGTATTTATAAACGGTTCCATGGATTTCTAAGACATGTTGGGTGGATAAAATTTGAATGAGATGATGAACGGTGTCAACTGAGGATTCAATAATATTCAATGGAAACGATTAATATTAACATGGACATGAAAGAGGGAAATTACTTGCGGAGGTCAAGAAAAGTGCACACACATGAATAAACAAAATTGTGCAAAAGATGCTTGCCTTTTTGAAGCTACGAAGATGAGACGAGCGACGACGGCAACACGTGCGAATGACATACACTGCAAACATGTGCACGCGATGGGAAACAATGACAGCAAAAGCAACTATAGCAAGGGGGGCCTCCGGGGTGCTGTGGTGGACGATGGTCGACAGCGGTGCTGCGGCGTGCGGCGATCAGGCAATGGTGGCAACAATGGGGAGCGGCAATGGCGATGGCGGTGCTGGCTCTGGGGTGCGTCGAGGGTGGCTCGACGAGGAGGAAGTAGACGACGATGGTGGTGGGTGGTGCTACGGTCGGTTGGAGGGTGGCGACAGGGAAGTGGGTTTCGAGGATGAACGGGGAAGAGGGGAAGGACAGGAAGTGGGGATGGGGTTCGGTGGTTGTGGTGGTGGTCGACGACAGAGGGGTCAGTCGGGGGTATTGGAGTTCGGGGCGTTAGGGTATAGAGCAAAGAGGAAGAAGAAGATGCGAAGAGAGAGAATGTTGGGGCGAGAGAGTGCGTGTAGGGGGGGGGGTTATAATATAATAGGAATATATTAATAATATAGTTATACTAGATTTGCCCGTGGGCATGTGTCTACGGCACGTCTTCGGAACGATACAAAACATGAAAAGCCATGTAAACAGTAAAACAATAATTATGTAGCTCAAGTTTGAATAGTATGACAATAATTAGTTATAAATAAAAGTCTATATTTCCATTAGTATATGTTGAAAAATAATTATAAATGGGGGTATAAAATCTAAGTTCTTAGAACTTTAAGTGTGGAAAATAATGAAATTTAATTGTTGAAGAGATATTTGCTATTAAAAATTCTGAAAATTTACAAAACCGAAATCTTAAAATCTAAATTTCTAAGTAAATAAAGAAAGAATGGGGGAGAGAGATAGAGAGAGAGAGAGAAAGAGAGAAATATGAAAAAGTAAAGAGAGACGAGAGAGATAGTAATAAAGTAATGAGTTTTTTAGGGGAAAAAAATTTGGTTTTGGGGTTTGAAATTTTGGAGGGAAAATGTGTTTTGTGAGGTTTGATATGGGCCTTTGATTTTGGGGGGGATTGATTGTGAGCCACTTGATAGCTTTCTTTGTAATTTATTAAATAGATTATTATGATGAGGGGAATTAATAGGGAATTGATTTAGGATTAGTGGGGTAGGATATGATTTGTTTTTAATAGAATATAATTGACTGCAATTAGAGGGGGAGTTATGCAGTTTATAGAAGATGAAGATGTTGGGAATTTGTCATGATTTGTTGGGTTGGTGTGGGCTTGTGGATATGGGCTACATAAAAAAAAATAGAATAAATAATCGAGTTGGGCTTCAGAACAAGGAATACTTGTAAAGTGATTAGAATATAAGAAAATAATTGCAATAAAATTGGTTAGGCTAGAAATAAAATAAATGACAATAGGAGGAACTAGGAATTTTATTATGGGCTTACAACCATAGGGTGAATTGGGCTTGACAACAAAGATAATTATGAAAGCAAGAAGTAATGTAGAAAATCGAAATACAATAATATGAAAAAAAAAAAAAAGAATACAAAGATATTAAGAAATAAAATACAAATCCATATAATTGGAAATTGGGGTTACATCTATTACACCCGCAGGACTTTTACAAACAAGTCCCGCAAAACTCACCGAAGTTGAAGAAAAGAAAAACTCTCAAGATCTATAACGATCTTGACTGAAGAAAACAATAAAAGCTCTCATACTCAGATCATTAATGAATGATTAGTTCAGAAGAATAATAATTACAAGGGGTGAAGAATACTCAGTGAATTCGCTTTTATTTATATTGCAATGAAATGTATCTGTCCAAAAATAAAAAGATATTTTCAAAATAGTCAAAACTGCACGCGGACGGTCGACCGCTTTGTTGAGCAGTCGACCGTTCAACTTTTAACTCGAAAGTCGAGCGATGACCGGTCAAATAACTCATCTTTTCACTGTGATGAGCGTACGACTGTTGCGACGGTCGACCGACATATTGTACGGTTGACCGCTATCGTGAACATTCAACATTTATTTGACGAATCCACTTTTTATTCTTTCCAAATACTAATCAATCAATCGAAGACTCTTTACATAGTATTTTCTCACAAAAACAGAAATAAATAATTGATTGTTGCTGGCTTTCTTGAGGATTTGAAGTACATGTTTCTTGAGTTGAAATCTTCTTGTTATTTGCAATCTTTTTTGATACATTATTCTTTTGCTTGATTGCTAATCTTTTTGGCTCTTTATTTTGAATTACCTTCTCTGTAAATCCTATAGATCTCAGAACAAGGAACACTTGTAAAGTGAACAAGGAATACTTGTAAAGTGAGTTGTAAAGTGATTAGAATAAATAATCGAGTTGGGCTTCAGAACAAGGAATACTTGTAAAGTGATTAGAATATAAGAAAATAATTGCAATAAAATTGGTTAGGCTAGAAATAAAATAAATGACAATAGGAGGAACTAGGAATTTTATTATGGGCTTACAACCATAGGGTGAATTGGGCTTGACAACAAAGATAATTATGAAAGCAAGAAGTAATGTAGAAAATCGAAATACAATAATATGAAAAAAAAAAAAAAAGAATACAAAGATATTAAGAAATAAAATACAAATCCATATAATTGGAAATTGGGGTTACATCTATTACACCCGCAGGACTTTTACAAACAAGTCCCGCAAAACTCACCGAAGTTGAAGAAAAGAAAAACTCTCAAGATCTATAACGATCTTGACTGAAGAAAACAATAAAAGCTCTCATACTCAGATCATTAATGAATGATTAGTTCAGAAGAATAATAATTACAAGGGGTGAAGAATACTCAGTGAATTCGCTTTTATTTATATTGCAATGAAATGTATCTGTCCAAAAATAAAAAGATATTTTCAAAATAGTCAAAACTGCACGCGGATGGTCGACCGCTTTGTTGAGCAGTCGACCGTTCAACTTTTAACTCGAAAGTCGAGCGATGACCGGTCAAATAACTCATCTTTTCACTGTGATGAGCGTACGACTGTTGCGACGGTCGACCGACATATTGTACGGTTGACCGCTATCGTGAACATTCAACATTTATTTGACGAATCCACTTTTTATTCTTTCCAAATACTAATCAATCAATCGAAGACTCTTTACATAGTATTTTCTCACAAAAACAGAAATAAATAATTGATTGTTGCTGGCTTTCTTGAGGATTTGAAGTACATGTTTCTTGAGTTGAAATCTTCTTGTTATTTGCAATCTTTTTTGATACATTATTCTTTTGCTTGATTGCTAATCTTTTTGGCTCTTTATTTTGAATTACCTTCTCTGTAAATCCTATAGATCTCAACTGAAAATATTGGTCTTAATAATACGTTTTGTGCACACCAAACATAGGGTCAACAATCTCCCCCTTTTAGTGTGAACAAAACATACATTAGAATTTAAATTTAAAACAAATTCAACTGCTCCCCCTTAATCCAATACTCCTCCTTAATTCAAGCACATACGAATTAAATAAGTGTATGTTCATGATGTATCTTATATGCATAAAACGAATCTGTAACCCCTGTTTCCTATTTCTTGTATTTTGGGTGTATTTTCTTTTTCCGTGTATTTTCTGTATTTAAATTTTTGTAAATCATTTTTCCGCTTTCAAATTCTTTTTTTTGATAAACTGTATTCTTGGATCTCATGTTAAAAATCTATTTTTAATCAATAGTTTTATTTATAACGAGTTCCCAATGATATTTTGTTATAATACAAATCTTTTTATTATTACTATGATTATTATGTTTAAGTTTATGATTATTATTATTATTTTTATCTTTTACCCTTGATTCTTAATTTAAAACATATCTCTATCGATAATTGTATTGTAGTATTCAAATTATTATCATATTGTAGAACAAATATATTTTTGTTATATAATCATACTTTGTATTAGTTATTTTATCTCCTTATTGGATTTGATATACTATTGATTTATGTATATCATGGTATTATTGATTTATTATTTATTTATTATTTTAATTGAAAACCCTATTTCCCTTATTGGATTTTATAGGAAATACCCATAAACTCGAAACCCGTTATCACCCTAACCCAGACCTATTAATACCCATTTCAATACCTAATACCCCATATATTTATACTCTCTTTTACTAAACTATTCACCTTCTTCCCCTAAACCCTAGTGGCTGCTATAACCCATCCTTGCTTCCACCATTTGCTTCATACCGACCGCCCTGTGCCTCCCGGTGCGTCGCCCTGCGCCTCTCCGTGTCCCGCTATCCTGACCTTTTCCCCTCGCAGCCACCTGCGGACGCACTCAGCCGCCCTCGCCTCAGCCAACACACTGCGATGACCCCCTCCAGCGCCTCTTCCAGTCGCGCTGACCCTTCCTCCCGGCACCTCGACTACCAGCGCAGCTACCCTGCACTGCGACCCCTATCCTTCCCCGTCGCTTTTGCATCTGCAGCCGACCCCCATGTCTCCCCTCCTCCTGTCGTTCTGTCGCGGCCAGTAGTGCCTTTAGCAAGCGCGCATCCCGACCTCCTCCTGGCCGACATCACTGTCCCCACCGGTCATCGTCTCCGTCGCCATCCATGGCCGATCACCTGTTGATCATATGAGTTTTGGATCATGTTCAATCCTGGCCATCGATTATCATAATCATCATCATCATGGAGTTGTGATCTATTGAATTCTGGCCGTTGATTTGATCATCAAGATCATCACCATCCGATCGCATCTCAGCCGTCCGATCGTCATTCATCACAATCACGATCATCGTCTTCTTAATCCATTGATCTCGGCTGTTGATCGCATCACCATCATCATCATCATCAAGATCTTAATCTCGACCGTCAGATCTCTTTTGATCATCGCGATCGTGATCATCATCTTGATCTTGATCTTGATCTTCGATCTCAGCCGTCCGATCGACCGATTACACTTGATCTCGGCCTTTGATCGTCTCGTTCGTCTTCTACTTGGTAAGTTAAACATTTGATCCACTTTTTGTTCTTATTCATCAATTGTCTATCATGGTACAGTTACTCTTTTGGTACTCTTCTAATTCTTATATGTTTTATTTTTTATCTCGACCGTTGGATTCGCTTGATCTTCATCTCGATCTTGATCATTATCGAGATCCGTGCCGATCGTGCTCGTCTCCGGGATCCATTCCCAATACTCTTTCGTCGAATTCATCGTCGTCCCTAAGGCAAGTATCTCCTTGTACATTTCGTTTTCTAGTACAAGCTTTTTCTTGAAAATACTGCAAATAGTCTGTGAATGTGACTTCTCTTTGTTTATTGTTGATGATCTCATGTTTCTCCTTATATATTACACGATCTAAGAGTCACAACCCTTCGTTGATACACTTGTTCACAACTAGTAAGATTTTGATTTATTTCATACAAAAAGTGTTTTAGTTGGTTTCTGTTTCTGTCTTGCCTTACTGTTTCGACTCCGATAAAACCAAAATCTGAACTTGAGCCCTGAATATGAAATGTAGCCCTAAGTGTCTAGTTGCCGATAACATCCAGAATTTTTGAATTCCAAGTTACGGTCAAGGAGATATTGCAGATTTACTGCTACTGTGTTGGTAGTCGCAGATTCACAAAAACTGCTGCACCTATTTAGTTTACAATTATTTTAACTATGCTACCAGTAAGTAAATGACTTGAAATTTTGCATTCTATTACTGGACACCCTATAGAATATTCTATAATTTTCTTAGAATTAATTAATGATGTTTCAACCCTGTTTCATATGTATAAACTCAGTTTTACAAATTCTGGCTGAACACAAATGCTGTATAGTTTGCTGTTTTGACATCAATTGCTGCAACTTTTATGTACATTAATTATATGTGTTGGAACCAGACAGGAGTCTAGTTTCTAGACATTTTGACGGATCCACATTTGCTATCTTGTAGCGACGGGAATCGCAGTTTTGGTGCAGCAACGTCATGTTGTCCAGATTTGAGATTCTCGTTGTTCTTGGTATTTTAATTTATTTTGACCCTCGAACTTATATCCTACCTAGCCTAGAATTGTTCCATGTTCTTGATTATGTTTACTTGACATGTTTTGCACAGTTTCATGCTTACTTGATACTTGATTATATGATACACGAGACTTGATACTTGAACATAATACTTGACACTCGCTACTTGATACTTGTACTTGACAACTTGACACATTAGACTTGTTACTTGTTACTGGACACTTGTAAGTGATACTTATTACTTGATGCTTAATACCATTACATGTTCACTAGCCACTTGTTTTACTACTAGTACTTGTTACCCAACCATGTCACTTAAGTTGTCTTTCGTGCTAGCTAGTTTCTTGAATTCCCACCACTTGTTGCATCCCTATTACATTCTTGATTTCAAATCTTGTTCATATTCTTGTACTTGTTTTACTATTTGCGGCCCTAACTTGCACTAAGGGCGTTTATCTTGTTTTCCCTATTTTTTTTTCTTTTGTAATTTATATACAGACTTTGGAGACGAATTGCCTGCTGGAATTGGTGAGCAGACATTTTAGGCTTCGGTTGGAGAAGACTTGCTTTAAAATGTTTTGTGTTCTTTGAGTTATTTATTTCTTTGCTACTTGAATCTTGTAACGAGCTTATAGTTTCGAGTTTTTTTTATCTTTTGATCCAGATTTTGAAAACTATTTGGGATATTATTATTTTGTTTCAATTTTTTTCTGTTGATTAATAAATTATTCATGCATGCGTGGTTGTGTACATTTGTTATATTCTTGTTATAATGCTGAGTCGATCCTACAGCTCATGAATGATGAAAATCATTCGCTGGGCTTTGTCAAGCGCTCGTATTTCGTGTTTTTGGGAAGCGGAGGGTGACAGAATCATCCGCAAAAATATGCATTTATAAATATTAATTAAAAAGTTTTGTTTTTAAGGGAGATGCATATTTAAAATACGGAAATACAGAAATCTACTTACAAGATACCGTTGATCACGAAGCTTTTTAATATGCAGTGAGAGTTCTACATGATATCATCGATTTGAGATTTTGTAACACCCTGCAAAATTGAAAATGACAATTTTGCCCTTGTGTGTTACGCACGTGTATTTGTACCGTTACTGGTAATAGTTGTAACGTGTTTTCCTGCATTTCCCGTATTGATTTTATTCTATTTGAGTCAACTGAAATATAATATTTCAATCTTAGAATTTTTACGTGTTTTCGTTGCATGTATCGATTATGTGTTCCCACTACTACGTGTAATATTTCCTATGTATTTAAATTATTTATTTTATTTATTCAAATCCATTTTGATAAAACGGAAACTCATTTCCCCCTATTTTGATTAAAATAGTTTTGTACGTGTAATACACGTATTTTCTATCTACGTAGTGATTTTGTCGTGAGATATATATAAAATTAGTAAATATATTTTCTTATGTTATTTTCAATTATATTTTAATAATTTTTCATTGATAAAGTTGATTTTGCATTTTTGATATTTTACGTACGATGCACGTGTTTCGGTGCATGTATGTGAGCGTACTCATTTTCAAAATAAAATTTTAAAGTGTGTATATTTATTTTATTTGTACATGAAAAATTATAATTTTTAAATTAAACTAATATGCATCTTTTATACTATATACATGTGTTTTAATTTAAATAAAAATATTTAATTGAAGGAAGTGTGTGCAAGTGCATTGCATGTGTTAAATTGTTCCATCTTTATTTTTCTTACACTCATTTATATTTTAGCATGCATAAGTTTTTTTATTTTAGCATTTCATTTAACCCATGGACCTAAAAATAGATTCTAGCCCATTAGATTAATTAAAAGGAGAGCCCACTAGATTAATTAAGTTAGTTAATTAAAATGAAAGCCCATGGGACAAGCCCATTAATTAAATCCTATTTTAAGTTGTGCATGAACTAATACATGACATGTAACAACTTTTAATATACATCTTTAAACTATAGGAATTGTATTCATTTTGTACATGTGTGTGTGTGCAATAGTGCAACAAAGTGAAGAGTGGGAGTGGCCGGATTTGGTAGTGGGAAGAGAGAAGGTTGGGGGTTAAGGTTTTGAAGAGTTGAAAAGGAGTTAGAAAATGAAAGGTTGAGTGAGTAATTAAGGAGAGAGTTATTAGGTGGAGATTTATGCAAATTAAACCCTCACCTAATCCTATAAATACACCATCATTTTTCCTTCTTTGTCACACCTAAACTAAACAAAATTAAGAAAGAAAAAGAGAGAGAGAAAGAGAGTACCTTTGTGCTTTAGAGGCTTGCGAGGAGGAGAAGGATAAGGAAGTGCTAGTTGGAGCTAGGAGATAGAAGTGTCTCTTCATTCTTGATTTTCATTCTTCATAAGCGGTGGGTGATTTCATACTTTCTAGTTGTAGAGTATGCATGCTAAAAAAATATAAATGAGTATTTTAAGTTGATATTGATGTGAAATATGTAGATGAAATCCATGCTAGTGTAATATGCTATGAATGAGGATAGTCTTGTGATGATTAAGCAAATAATAGATACCATGCTCACTAAAAAGAAGATTTTGATTAAAGAACTAATACTATGAATCATGTTAGTATGCTTGTAAATGTTTATACATGTTGAACATATGAAATTGGTTGGAGAATGTTACATTCAAATCATGCCTTAGATTTATGATGACTAAGAAAGAAGAAAGAAAACAAAATAATTTTAGTTAGTGCCATGAAATGTGTTGACATATGTATATTTGCCATGTGTATTTGAAAATATAAATTCTTGCATAAAAGTGGTTTTTGTGAGATTCTCATGATTGAGAGATATGTTGGTATTGTTATAAATTTTTAATTTGTATAAGTGAGAACATAAACTAGTTTTTATGAACACTATTTTTTAAATTCAAGTTTTAAGAAAAATACAAGCCTATGTGTAAAATGAGAAAATGAATTGTTTAAAGAAATGGAAATATGGTTTTATGAATTCAAAATTTGTTGTTTACTGTTTTTAAAATTCATTCTCAGTCATGAGAAAGTTTATTTCAAAATCCTAAAAGATTGGATACTTGGATAAATGAGTTTGTATGAAAAAGAACCAATTTCTGAACAGTTTGAACAAAAGTATATTAATACAACTCCTAAACAGAAATCACACTTGGACTTACTAGGTTAACCAGTGCAACACAGAACACTGTTTGTAAGAGATCTTGGGTTCGAAACTTGATAGTTGCATTTATTTTTGCTCTTTTAATTAATTTTCAAAATTGAGAACTTGACTTATGAGTATTTCGGCAAAGGACTTGGACATCAGTGTCCACTGGACTTTCTGGCTAGCGGGTTTGGGCTTGGGGGCGTTACTGTAGCTCCTGGCCGATCCTGGGTTCGAAACCGAGAGACAACCTTTGGTTTTTTTGAGTTTTGAAACTTTTTCTAAAGACTTTAAATGAGAATAAAAAAATTGAGAAAAATAATAGAATTTTCTATAAAATGAAGTAGAGTTTATTAAAAAGAGTTGCAAAAATTTTCTAGTATATTTGAGATACAAAAAAAATGAGAATTGCGATAGAAAGAAGAATAATGTGAACTTAAAAATCTGTTATTTAAGAATTGATCTTTCTTTTATTAAGAAGAGTAAAATATTAATTTGTGAAGTGATTTTCTTGAAGAGATTACACTTTTATTTTATTTAAGAAATACTTTGAAGTGAATTGAGACATCGTAAGAGCTTGAATTTGTTAATAAAATTTCATGTGATGAAGTTGTGTTCGTGAAAGAAATTATTTGCTTATAAAGATTATGAATGAATAAATAGATCATGTGTAGTGTCAAGACCAAGAAAATGATTACTTTGTGGATAAGTGTTAAGACAAGATATTGATCAGTTGTGAATAAGTTGAAGATGAAAATATCTAAGTTTAAGACATGTTTATTGAAGGTTATGTGTACCCATGGATTCTTGTACATGAAAAAGTTGTGATTTAGAGTTAGTGAGACCTCGGGTACCGGCACTATTGAATTGAAAAGAGTTTAGATATATTTTGAGATATGGCCATGGAGCTATCTCGTATTTTGTTGATTAAGTCCGGTAGGAGGTAAAACTAATTCTAGGTTTGGAAATTTATTCATGTCTCGAACTAAATAATTAGGCACATAAGTGAAGATGTAGTAAACCTGGGCAAACGTAAGTGGGGCATTCTATATAGTCGGGCGGAGGATTCCGAGACTATAGAGCCAGTCGGGCAGAGAATTTCGGGACTGTGGTTGGTTCGTGGGAGACGGCCTTTTATTTTAAATCCGGGATTATGCATAGTCGGGCAGATAGTTTACCATTCTCCAATGTATATACGTATACCGAGGCTAGAAGGGCACTTGCGGGATGATTTGCAGGATGAGGGATCTGTTATAACAGTCGGGCAGAGGATTCCGGGACTGGGATCCATATTTGTGGAATGATCCAAACCTTGTCTTATTACTGGGTAATTTTCATGGCGGGAGATCGAACCCTTAAATGTGGAGTACGTAGGTGCTTGCCCTCAGACCTATGTAGTATGGGATGTATAGAATCCGAACAAGTATGCATTAGTGTCATCCTATTATAAAATGTGTGCATTAGGCATTAAGGCATTACATACACTTACATATTTAGAATAGTCACTTTTGACACTTTATTGTTCATTCAATTTTTGTGGCTTGTTAAAGTATTGAGATCGTTATATGTACGGCATAGAGAGGATGACCAAGTATAACATTTTCGTCAGTTGTAAGTGACTGACGTGCCCACAGCTTAACATGCAGGTAATGGACTTTTCCATGAAGAAGTAAAGATATTATGATGCAGTTGATAATTTACATTGATAAAGTTGTATAAGTTGTATTTTATTTCATTGTTGTATTTCTTTTATTCTTCCGCTATGTAAACAAATTGTAAAGAACTCTGATGTTGTTGAAAAGTTTTAATTTCCTTGTAAAATTGTACGAAGTGAAGTGTAAAGATCCTGTGAAATCTCGAATTCGGTCTTATTTGGAATTTGGGGCGTTATAGATTTCATAATTACATAATCTTGAGAAGGTTAATGGACAAGTTAAACGCTAAGTTTGATGATTTTTTTAAGAAGTTAAATTCTAAGTTCGAATTATCTCCCCCCTTTTGGAACACACCAAGAAGGGGCAAAAGACACGAAGTAGAGAAGTTAAAAAAATCAGGTAAAGTTGCCAGAAACCCTGTAAAAATCAAAATAACAGAATAAGGAGCGGTCGATTGGTCAGACTGTGATAAAAGAAAACAAGTGACTGTAAAAGAGACAGTAAGAGGGACATCGACCAGTCGAATGTTCAGGCGACCGAACAAGTTTATTGTTCAAGCTGAAGTATCAATGACATTTAATTCTCCTTTTAAAAAGTGAAATCATTTTTCATCTAATAGTTTGGTGAAAATGTCAGCCAACTGTAAATCGTTGAAACATAATCGAGAACAATATTTCCCTTTTGAAATTGATCCTTAATAAAATTGTAGCGAATATTTATATGCTTGGTGCAACTGTATTGATCAGAATTTTTAGTCACATGAACAATACTAGTATTATCACATTTAATGGAGGTGTGATCGAAGAATACCTTATAGTCTTCTAATGTATGTTTCATCCATAATACCTGCGCACAACAAGATCCGGTGTCTATATATTCGGCTTCAGCGGTGGATAAAGTGACGAAATTTTGTTTCTTGGATGTCCATGAAACAAGACAATTTTCCAAGAAGTGGCATGTACTTGTACTTTTTCTATCTGTTAAACTGCCAGCATAGTTGACATCTGAATAGCTTATAAGAGAAATATTTCTTTATTTCGGATACCAAAGACCTACATTTGGTGTGCCTTTAAGATATCGAATGATACGATTAACTGCAACCAAATGAGATTCTTTTGGACACGATTGAAAATGGGCACATAAACAGACACTAAACATTATATCAGGACGAGATGCAGTAATATAAAGCAAGCTACTAATCATACCACAATAGGTAGAAACATCAACATTGTTACCCTGTTCATCTTTGGAATGTTTAGTGGTAGTGGCCATGGGAGTTTTGTATGCATTTTTACTATCAAGGCCAAACTTTTTGACGAGTTCTTTAGCATATTTAGATTGATTTATAAAGATGTCGTCTTTCCGTTGTTGTACTTGAAGTCCAAGAAAGTAGGTTAATTCGCCCATCACACTCATTTCAAATTCATCCTGCATTTGCTTAGAAAAGTCATTGCACAGATTTTCATTAGTAGATCCAAATATAATATAATGAACATAAATCTGAACGATCAAATTATCTTTAAAAACATGTTTGATAAAAAGTGTAGTGTCTACTTTTCCTTTTGAAAACCTATGTGAATAAGGAGCAAACTTAATCGCTCATACCAAGCACGAGGAGCTTGCTTCAAACCATATAGTGCTTTATCAAGACAAAATACATGGTTTGGGTGTATTGGGTTAGTGAACCCAGGTGGTTGTTCAACATTAACTTCTTCAGAAATAAAACCATTTAAAAAGGCACTTTTTACATCCATTTAAAAAAGCGTAAAATCCATGTAGGATGCAAAAGCAAGTAAAATACGAATGGCTTCAAGCCATGCAACATGAGCAAAAGTTTTGTCAAAATTGACTCCCTCTTGTTGGTTATAACCGTGAGCAACAAGACGAGCTTTATTTTGAACTATATGACCCGATTCATCTAACTTATTTCTAAACACCCATTTTGTACCAAGAACGGTTCTACTAGGGGGTCGAGGAACAAGTCTCGTTCAAATTGATTAAGTTCTTCTTGCATGACAACAATCCAGTCGTTGTCTTGTAGGGCCTCATTAACATTCTTCTGTTCAAGTATGGATACAAATGCAGTAAAACACATGAAATTTTTAGTTTGAGTACGAGTAGTTACCCTTTTTGACATATCACTTCGTATGCGATCTGATGGATGACTGTACATGATTTTCCAAGCAGGACATTTTTCAATTGTGGGAGGTTGAGTTGATGGTGATGAAGAAGTGAGATCATCTTCCATAGCATCAATTTGTTGTGTGTGCAACCCGTCCATCAAGAATTTTTGATTGACATATAGTGGTGATAGATGAGGTGAGTTGTTTTGGCGATCTTCATTCGGCACTTTTTCAGCATGTACCTGTTTCATTTCAATGCGAATACATGCCTCATCATCAACAACAACAACATATAATATTTCTCTTGTGAGAGGATTAGATTCATCAAATATGACATCAATAGATTCTTGAATAGTGCGTCTTTTCTTATTAAATACACGATAAGCTTTGCTACTTAGAGAATATCCTAAGAATACACCTTCATCACTTTGTGATCAAAATTTTCCAAGTTATCTAAGGTATTAAAAATAAGGGGGAAGGACCTATAGGCACCTAAAGTTTGTCCTAATATCCTAAACACACATGAAGTGATGGTAATACCCTAAACACACCTGAACTTTTTAAAATTGGACCTATAGGCACCAAGCATCCAATTCTGTTAGTTTTTTAACAATTAAGGGGTGAAATTACTTTTTCACCCCCACCCCCACCTTCTTTCTTCTCCATTCTCTGTTTCTTCCTCTTCCCCTTCGACGACAACCCAAAAGCCCGACCCCCCAAAGCCACACCTCCTCTCCACCATCACCATCGAGCTCCGCCTCCAACCACCTCTCCTCCACCCGAAGCACCTCCTCGCCATCTCCATTACTAACCTCAATGTGGCAGTGGTGAGAGATAGCGGTGATAGCGGTGAGAGATAGTCGAGGGGTTGCGCTGCAGTGAGGATAAGAGGAGGAGCTTGGGGTTGGGTGGTCGAATGGCAATGGCGGGGTGTTGCTTCGAGCGAGGGGGTGCAGGCGGCCGTGGTGGTGATGGCAAGGAGTCGTGGCTTGACGGCGAGGCTGAGAGGAGAGCGGAAGTGGCAAAGCTGGAAGCGACTCGACGGTGCTGTCGACAGTGGAAGCAAGCAGGGTGGCGGAGTGATGGTCGGGGCGAGGCATTGGGGGAATGGGTTAGGATGTAGGCGATGACCGGAGGAAGGCGAGGCAGTGGAGGGGGATGGCGATGTCAACGGACGTGGAGGTCGCGCGAGGTGGCGCCCGAGGAGGGAGGAAGATGGGTTTGGGGCGCTCTGTTTCAAAATAGAGGAGGGAGAGAAATAGAGAGAGGGAGTCATTAAAAAAAATTTGGAGGGTATTTTGGTCTTTTCACGTGCCTCTTAATGGGTTTAAATCTGTTAAGGGGTATATTCCAGGAATATTCCACTAACTTAACTGAAAAATTAACAGCGGAGGTCTTTAGGTCCAAATAATATAAGTTTGGGTGCTATTGGGGTATTATAGAAACTTTAGGTGTGTGTAGCTAATTTCTATAAACTTTAGGTGCCAATTGGCCATTCTCCCTAAAAATAAACACTTTGCATTCAAATACACGAAAATAACTTAAGTTTGGATTTTTCCGCAATCAGTTCAAAAAGCGTTTTTTCAAGTTATTTTCTAATGATTACTTGGTTAATGGTGTAACATTCTGTATTGACAGCTTCTGCCCAAAAGGATTTTGGTAAATTATTTTCGGTAAGCATGGTGCAGGCCATTTCTTGAAGTGCTCGATTTTTCCTCTCAACAACCCCATTTTGTTGAGGAGTGCGAGGACATGCGAACTCATGTTTTACTCATTTTTCATCACAAAACGATGTGAATAGTTCATTTTGAAATTTCCCACCATGATCACTATGAATAGTGAAATGGTAAGACTTTTCTCATTTTCCACTCTACGAAATTTCTTTTGAAAAACATATGAGGTTTCATCATTTTGTGATAAAAAACAACCTAAGTGAATCTACTGTAGTCATCTACAATTGCGAAAGCATATCGTGTACCACCATTACTACGTGTTCGTGATGGTCCAAAAAGGTATATGTGCAGAAGTTCAAGAGGTCTAGAAGTTGATACTATTTTTTTGGGCTTGTGGGAACTTTTAGTTTTGTTACCGAACTGACACGGGTCACATGATTTATCTTTCTCAAACTTAATTTTGGGAATTCCACATACAAGTTTATTGTTGGCAAGTTTGTTGAGATTATCCATAGCTGTGTATCCAAGTCGCCGATGCCATAGCCAACCATCTTCATTTCTAGCAACAAAGCATTTCATATTTTTCTGTGCTAATGCATTAGAATTGATGACATACACATTATTGCATATATTAGCAAGAAGTAAACATGATTTATTATTATCTAAGACAATGCATGCATGTTTAATAATTTTAATTTTAGAAATTATTAAATAAAAGTGAAGAGAGCTTAGTTCCCTTAGTTTGGAGCAAGGGAAGTGAGCTTTAAATTTTTCTGTCTTACGCCCTCAGAAATCATGATGATAATGATAGAAAAATAAAAGTGAAGAGGGTTAGGAAGATAATCACATGCATAACCTAGTAACTCTACCTTATTTTGGTTTCGGATTATACAAATATATCTATATAATAAAACACAAAGAAAGCTATCAAGTGGCTCTCATTTAATAAGGTTGAAATCAATGGTCCAGATCTAACATCACAAAACATATTTTTCCGCCCAAAAGTCCCCCCCTCCCCCCCCCCCCCCAAAAAAAAAACTCAAATTCAAATCCCTCCAAAACAACTCCTTTATTTATTTATTTATTTATTTATTATTTGTTTCTCTCTCGCTCTCTCACTCATTCTCTCTCTATTAACTCAGAAATTTATATTTTCAGATTTCAGGTTTGTAAATTTTCAGATTTTTTATGCATTTTTTTTATTGCTCATGTTACATTGAAAATAGCAAATATCTCATCAACAGTTAAATTTCATCATTTTCGACACTCAAAGTTCTAAGAAGTTGGATTTTACACCCCCATTTATAATTAACTTTCAACATATACTAATGGAAACATGGACTGTTATTTACAACTAATTATTGTTTTACTATTCAAACTTGAACTACATAATTGTTGTTTTACTGTTTACAAGACTTTCATATGCTGTATCGTTTCGAAGACGTGCCGTAGGCACGTGCCCACAAGCAAATGTAGTATATATATATATATATATATATATATATATATATATATATATATATATATATATATATATTCTATTATAAAAGCCATAATAAATCTGTCCAGACCAGATCTGGACCATAGATCTCATATTTTTAGATCAAATCTCAACCATTCAAAATAAATCTGTTCAAAGCAGATCTGAACCATATATCTTATATTTCTAGGTCAAATCTCAGTCATCCAAAATACTCATATATTTCTCTAACTAAAATTACTAATAGCTATCCTCTCCATCTGTTCTCTTCTGATCTTTTCTCGTCTCCCCCCCCCCCCCCCCCCCCCACACACACACACCAATCCCGATCTCTATCAAAACCCAAACCCTAACCTCTTTAAATTCTTCTCTCTCGATCTCTCCCTAATCAAACCCTAACCCTAACACCAAAATTCACAATCTCTGTCAATAAAGAGAATCTTCGACTCAATTAGGATTTGAAAAATGCAACATCTGAAGCACAAGGCGAAGGATCTGGGGCTCTTGATTCGAACCAGTCGTCCTCTTCTTCTAATGGAGCCACCATCTCAGATTCGGGTCTGTTGGTTTCTCATCTTCGGCCATTGCTAATCAAGCCCTTTCAACAAGGTCCTTTTTGCATATAAACCTTTATATTCTATTAATTTTGTAGACTTTGTACTGATAATGATTTTGTTATTTGTAGTTCTAGATATGGGCTTTTGGTAATTTTGAAACATTTGGAGATTAGGTTTCTGTTGTATTTTGTAGATTGGTGCATTAATCAGGTGTTTACGAGTAAATTGAAGCAAATTTTAACATTTGATTTTTCATTTAGTAATTTAGATTTACTTGAATTTTGAACCTAATCATGTAATAAGTTGCATCATGTTTCCCTTTTTTTAGATTACTTCGACGACTAGGGTACTTAATCAAAATGTGATCAGGAATTTGGCGTTAATATCAGGATAGCAAATATTCGTAAATCTCTAATACTATAATGGGAGAACCCCTTAGTCAACGCACGGGTTGGGTTACTTTGGTAAATATTTTCGAAAATGGACCTGTTTGGTAAATATTTTCGAAAGTGGATCAGTTTGAAAATTATTTTCTTTTTAATTATGGACTAACTTTGGTAAATATTTTAGAAAGTGGACCTGTTTTGTAAATATTTTCGAAAGTGGATCGGTTTGGAAATTATTTTCTTCTTACCCTTTTCATTATCCTTCAATTTTTTCCACGTGCACGTGTGCACGTGTCTGATACTAGTGTTGTTTAATGGTGATTATTGTATATTAAACATGTCTCCATTTGGCTACACTACACTTTAAATTCATTATGTAGTATTTAAGTTGGTATGCAATGGAGTTTTGCTTCAATAGTAGCAGTTAACATATATGTATCAACATAATTAGAGTTGAGCAGAATACAAGCATCTGGTTTCGAGTACTTGCTAGATATATTTGCTTTTTTTGTTCGAAAAACCTTGTGGCAGCATGAGATTCTCGCTAATCTGCTTGTGACAACGAATGAAACTCAGAAGCATAAGAAGAGCAGTAGAGCAAAAACATGTGCGATGAAAAATAGTAGTGGTTCAGGACTCACAACAGTATTATAGTGGTTTAAATCACAAGTGAAGGTCAATAACTTCATTGTCTTTTAAAACAATTTGACTAAGTAGTAGTTCTATCTATGCAAACTAAAGGTTAAGTGAGACAATTAACGAGTTAAAATCACGAGTGAAGGTGAATTACTTCATCGCCTTTTAAAACAAGTTGACTAGGTAGTAGTTCTTGTTAAGATAAATCAGAGTGATGAAAACAATACTGAATATTTAATTGAGTTCAACCAAGTACAATACCACCTATATATAGGAGGAGAATAAATATCAAAACAACTCTACAACCAACATGAGACTATAATAATCTCTAACACTCCCACTCAAACTCACGATGGGTCAAACAGTGTGAGTTTGCCTACTAAGTATCTAAATCTCTGAATAGTATGAGATTTGGTGAAGAAGTCTGCAGTCTGTTGAGAAGATGTAACAGAATGGAGAGAAATGGTCCCTAACTCAGAGCGCTCACGAACATAATGGCAATCAATCTCTATATGCTTCGTTCGCTCATGAAAGACTGGGTTGCTTGCAATGTGCAATGCACTCCGGTTATCATAATGAAGAGCAGTAGCTCCTGTAAGAGTGACACCCATATCTGATAACAATCAACGAACATGAACAATCTCTAGTAGTGACTACCATTGCTCTGTACTCAGCTTCAGTCGAAGAACATGCAACAACTGCCTGTTTCTTACTTTACCATGAGATCAACGAATCACCAAGAAATAGACCGACACTAGTGGTAGACCGTCTGGTAGTAGGATCACCTGTCCAATCTGAATCAGAATATGTACTCAGCTCTAGTTTGGATGTAGCAGACATGAATAATGAGCGAGTCATAGTGCCCCGAAGATATTTGAGAATCCAAAGAAGAGCACCGTAGTGAACTGATGTAGGAGCAGAAACAAACTGACTGACAACACTGACTGTGTGAGCAATATATATATATATATATTATATTATATTATATTATTTTGAATGGTTGAGATTTGATCTAAAAATATGAGATCTATAGTCCAGATCTGCTCTGGACAAATTTATTGTGGCTTTTATAATAGAAAATAGATACACAGACACAGACACAGACACAGACACACACACACACCTAAAAAGTGATATCCATACTTTTGTTAGTGTCAGACATTGCTTGGAGGCGACTTCTTAGTTTTTGTGGACTTCACTAATCAAAGGATTATAGTTTAGTATTAGTACCAGATGTCTTACATAGTGTAAGTGTTAGATGTCTTTTAACCAATTGATCTATCTAGACAAATAGCAGAGAGGATACAATGACACTATAGGTGGTACCTATCACTTTCCCAATGTCAACTTACATCAAGTACAAAGTTTTGCATTTCCATACTAAATACACCTTCTAGAATTGCATATTATCATAATGTTTTACATCAATCTAAGGGTCAGAAACTCCAAGAAAGAATTTATTATTTTGTTCTATATTGTTTGTATGTGAAAGTATTCATTTAATTTATCTGGTTTATAGCAAATTTTCCATATTACTTGCATTCTCAGTTTACTAAAATATCTATTATCCTTATTCCTAGGTGCTGTTTATAAATTGAAACAATATTCAGAGCAAGATTACATCGGATAAGCGGATGGTACAGTATCCACTGTTAGTGATCACAACCTACAGGAATCTGTTGTCGTCATGATTAAGGCATCAGATATTGGATGCTAGGTGAATTTTTTTTCCTTCAGATATTCATATTATAGTTTAAGATAATCTCATGTTTATCCTTATTAGAATTTTCATGTTCTACTATAATTACAGGCCCATAATGATATCCATAAGCATATGAATGTAATCAGGTTACAAGCTGCCCTACGTGGGCATCTGGTGAGGTGGCAAGTTATTCGTCCGTGATATTGTACGCAAGCCATTGTCAAGATGCAGGCAATTTATGCAGGCTCGGCTTGCACGAAAATTTTCTAAGAAATTTGATAAACAAAAGGATGGGGATTTCTAGAAGGACATACACACTCCGGCAGTTATGGTAATGCGAATGGTGTCTTAAATAAAAATTGATCAAGACAGAACCAGAATGCACTGAACTTTGTACATTAATGCCCTGCTCCTTTGTTATGACCAACAGTGATCAATATATGCTGGGATCAATCCTGATGACAAACATTACCCTTTTAGTCCTAGATGGAAGGCACGTACACAATCCTCAACCAAAAGGGCCTGATGACTCTGGTAATGATCAGAGGCTGTAGATTTCAGTGGTGAGGTATGTGATTAATCATTTTAACTCTTCTCATAAATATATTTGAGTTCCTTGTAGCCATTGTTCATTCGGTCATTCCAAAAAATGCTCATCTCGAATTATCATTTTTGCATATAGATGTGCCAGTGCCATGAAAGGGAGAGAGCTGAGAGGACTTTGGCGGTACAGAACATTGCTGGCATATTATTTGGTCATCTGTGAATCATGTCGTGAATCTTGCGAAGAAGTGACCTTCTGGTCGAGGATTGATGACCATTGTTTTGGGTGTAGGTTTTGCTTCTGTTATGACCATTTTCCTTTCCTCCATTGCACCTTTGAAGCATGCAGACGGGATTATGTAGTTGCACTCCATCGATCAAATTCTGAGTTGACTTTATTACTGCTCAAAACTTCTTACTGAATAATGTTAGGTAGCTAATACTTTTTCATAATATTATCAAAATACTGGATGATGAATCAAGCTTTCATTCATGTGTTTGAGCTCTTGTGGTGTTTAATTTCAATATGTTTCATTTCAATATGGTTGTTCTTTTGTATCCTTGTTCAGTTATGATGTTGTGCACTGAGTTATGAAGAGAATACTATTGAAAACTATTGTGGTTTTCCTTGTAATCCCGTAGTTGCTTGCAGGCTACCTGTGAATACTTTCCGAGAATGCATAAATTTAAGTGGTTTGTTATTGTTATATTTTGTCGGACCCTGTTTTGCACAATTAGTTCAACAAAGTGTTTACAGGTAGAGTTGTTCCTCTGTTGATTGCAGTTTTTGCTACTGCATGTATACAGCCGAGCTTACGGCTGTCATGGTAATTGATATGCATGTTTAACTAGGTTTCAAAACAGCAATAGTCTCTTTGACATGAACGTACCTAGCACAAACAAAAATATGGAATATCCAATTTAATTATTTGTGAATCTTGTGAAGAAATGACTTTCTTCAACCCGAATTCGTGGAAAAAAAAAGGAAAAAAATGGTTTGCACCAAATTATTTACTCTTGTTTAAAGTTAGATTTTCTTTAAAAAAACTCATCTCTCAATTTGATTACAATTATTATTATTATTTTTTATAAACTTTTATTCGTCATCATTAAATTGTTTATGAAATTTGGAATTATTTATAGACGAATAAGATACCGCAGTTATGCGAAATTATAATTTTTTATATATCACATTTTAGAAATTAGACGAACTCTTACAAATTGATGAAATATGATAGCACTTGCTACGTTAGATTGTTGATCCTTTATTCATGTGGTTTCTGATCATATTAAAACCAAAACTTTGACTAATGATATTAATAGATCTTATTTGACAAAAACTTACTTATTAATAACTATATTCTTTTGCAGATTGTCTATATCAATGGATAATTCCCAGAATGAATACTCATCGATCAATTCCTTGCAAAAAAATCAACAATGTGGACTATCAAAATTTTGGTTACAAAACATTATGGTGTAAAAGAATACAAAAATAGTAAAGGCACCGGAAAATTCTAAAAAGTGGCACTTATGAATGATGAGGTTTGGATACTTTAAATATTGTTTAATATATATATTTTCATACAAATACATTTAGAAATAATTAATACTACTAAATTTTCTTCTTTTGTAGGAACTAGAATATTGTCTATAATGTTTAATGAAGTGCTAGAAGCATTCCAACATACGCTTGAGAGGCATAAAACTTACTTAATTTCTAATGGACTACTGAAAACGTCAACAAAAGATATAATCCAATGCACGATAAATTTGACATCATTTTGAAGTTGGGAAGTGTTGTAGAAGAAGTTGAGAAAGATCTCATCATTGATAAGGATAAGTACAATTTGCAACTGCAGACTAATTATGAATACATCTTCTATTGGCTTTAAAGGTAAAAAAAATTATGTTACTCATTTTTTATTATATATCAAATTGACTATTATTGATATAAGATATCAAATACTAATTGCAGTGAACTACAGATATTTGTTTAACAGTAATTAATGCTGGAGATGTAGAGAAGGTAGACTCAAAATATGGTAATGAAGTAGAGAAGCAAAATCTTACTATTGCCGAATTTAGGTAATATGTATTAATTAAATTGTATAATAATTTACAAAATTTTTTTGGAATTCATATTCTTTTGTTTAATTTAAGGTCAAAACCAATCTTACTTTATGGGGAGAACTAACAATCAAGGAAGAAAAAGCCCTAAAAGAATTATCATCCAACTTACCAATTATTGCAATTACCTCTATAAAAACCTCAAAATTTGGAGGTAATTATATATAATGAAATTAATAATGCTATTTACTATATTTTTAAATATTTTTTTTATTGAATGTTTTAAAAGGTTCTCTCTCACATCAACAAACAACACTACAATGGAGATAAATCCATATGAACAAGAAGCATATCAAATTCGAGAATGATATAATTATTTTGTATATTAATTGTATAATTGTTGCCTTTTGAAGTATCATTTATCATAATTTGTTTCTTTGTTTCAAGATAAACTGTAATAAAATTTTATTTAAAAAGTAATGGATGTGGAAGAATTGACATTCTCCAGTGTGCAGATAAGCATTCTTCTGAGGTATTATAAATAATTAAATTATATATTTAAATTCAGTATTTAAAATAATTGTGTCTTTTTGCATCGCTTGTGCATAATATTTTGTTCAGTTCTCTGTATGGTTAGGAATATTTTGTTGGCTTCTAATTTTATTTAATATTTCAAGGCAAAATACCATTGTTGCAAAGTTTTGATCAAAAGTGTCAAAGATGTTAGAGATGCATGGTACATTGCATGCAAAGCCTGTTCAAAAAAAGTCAGTGTTGAAAATAATGAAGTTTATTGTCGAAAATGTAAAAAGAATAATGTTTAATATGAGCTAAGTTATACAAAACACCATATTGTTAGTATTTCATTCTTCCATTCTTTAATCATATATATATATATATATATATATATATATATATATATATGTATGTATATATATATATATATAGAAATGCTCCATTGAAAACGGGTTTGTTTTCACGGGTTGGAAAACAGCGATCTGGGCCGTTGGATCGCTCTTGATCGTGATCAGTGGCTCAGATCGCCTCCGCCCATCACCTATTATCACTTAAGTGGCGGAGGGTTATTTTGAAAATTTCATCCCAAATAACTCTTCGCCTGATTCGCTCTAAAAAAATGAATTAACCTAGGCCGTTGTTTGAAACAACGGTCTAGGTTATAAAACTTGACAACATAGGCCGTTGTTTGGAACAACGGCCTTGTTCTCAATTTTTATAACCTGGGCCAAATAGGCCGTTGTTTGGAACAATGGCCTTGTTCTCAATTTTTATAACCCCCAACAACGGCCTAGGCTATAAAATTTTATTTTCATTCATTTTTTTAGAATCCGTGAGGCGAAGAGTTATTTGGAACGAAATTCCCAAATTAACCCTCCGCTGATCAAGTGAAACGGGTGATGGGCGGGCTCGATCTGAGCCGCTGATCACGATCAAGAGCGATCCAGCGGCTCAGATCGCTGTTTTCCAACCCGTGAAAACTGGACCCGTTTTCAATGGAGCATTTCCCACACACATATATATATATATATATATATATATATATATATATATAAAATTTAATTAAGAATAAATTATTTCAGATATGTATTCAAAATCACAATAAATTATACAAGTGCAGATGCAGAATTGACTTAATTTGATAAGGAAGCAAGGTGCATTATCAATTGTTCCGTATACAAGTGCAGAGGCAGAATTGACTTTATTTGATGAGGAAGCAAGGTGCATTATCAGCTGTTTCGTGAAAGTCCTAGAACATAGAAAGAATAAGGTATAATATGTTATTCTCATAATGTTAAAAATAATCAAGAGCTAATTACTTAATTCTATATGTAAAAAAATAATGTTGAAAATTTTAACAGAATGACCAAGAAATGTATTGGAGATGAGTATATTTTCTTGTTCAAATCACAAGATTTTAGTTATGGAAAAACAATTGCAATAGCATTGACTGGATGCAAAATTTTAAAAAAATGATGAATAAGAATTTATGAGTAGTTTTAAGTTCAAAAAGTAAGAGTCGAAAATGATGATTGATCTTACGAAAAATACAATGGTATCATTTAAGGATTGACTAATCTGTGCTCTTTTTTTTAATATCTTTCTTTTTATATCTTTATATTCTAGATGAAACTATTATGCACATGTTATTTTGTTTATTCATGATAATATTTAGAGTCTTTAGTTTTAAAATTTTAAATATTTTGAGGACATAATTAATATATAGTGATTATACTATATATTCACTTTAGTTCTTAATGAAATTACTTCAATGATTGATTTTCTCAACAAAATAAAACGTTGTTAAAATATTCAATTTGTACATGCACCAAGTCACGTGCACTTGGTGCACGACAATTTTCAACTATATATATATATATATATATATATATATATATATATATATATATATATATTATAAAAGCAAGAATAAGAAGAAAAAAATGTCCAGAGCCAAGCATAACCCTTCGTTCATTTTGTTGATCAAACTGATCAGAGGCTATTATTGATTTGTGATTGTTTATTTAAACTCTTCCGTTGCATACTCGTTTGGTGGGTACTTCCGTGCACACTTTCCAACAGTCGTCTGATCCAGACTCGGATCATGATCTTTGATCGGACGACTGTGCTTTAACCCGCTCTTCTCACTTAATATTGAGGGTAGTTTGGCCATTTAACATTTTCCCTTTACTTTAATTTCCTATCTATCTATCTCTCTCACATAAGTTTCTTCCCCAAACCCTACCTCTTCTCTTCTATCTTCGAATTCCCGTTCAAAATCCCTATTCAAATCAAAGCGCTCTTCCTTCTCTCTCAGCTTCGAATTCCCCTTTAAAAAATCTGACAAAACCTCCAAACCCTAGATCAATCTTCTTCGAAACTCTCGATGCCCGGTGCCCGGTGCCCCTCTGTGCTGTCGAAGCCCATGAAGCCTCTCTCAGTTCACTCTTCCTTCAACTCTCTCTCATTATGTCACGCTCCGCTTCCCAGAATACGGGAGCACAGGCACGTAACTGAGGCCCAGTGAATGATATAAGTACGCCAACTCATATCATTCATAAGCTGTACCGGTCTTAACTCAACAACATGAAATAGATAATCACAACTACGCAGGAAACATAATCACATAAACGAGAATAATTTTCAATAACCAGATCTGGAATTAGGATCTGACCAAATAGCTCGAGAGGCTCCTGCTCCAATCCAAGAAGAACTGCTCGCCAATGCCTTATGGTAATTTTCCTTATGCACCTGTACTTGTTTAGCTAAAAAGAAGGAATAATTTATCCTTAGAGCAAGTACGGACAGTAAGTAGTGAAAAGCAGAGAGAAAGGAACAAGGTACATGAAGAAATATGAATCAAGATCAAATTACAAAATCAATAATAATGTCCATAAGCAATGGTCAAGTGTACAAGTGTCAACTTAAGTTCATTAATATGTTGTTTCTCCTATCTAGTGCACGTACTACTGCGTCCCAGACCACAGGTTCGGTGCACGCAAAAAAGTGTACGTTTTAGACTTCGTAGTGGGATCTACAGAGTATGTACTCGGTGTCAATAACAATCATTTACAATTAACAATCAATCATTCAAAATCAATACTCCTCCTTCCATGTCAATACAATATAACGATAAGGCCTTACCGAGTACATTTTCTGAGACTATCCACTACTAAGTCAACCTTATTAACCTCGGCTTGTTTAGTATTTTATTATTAAGTTATTCATGTCCATGCAACTATGTGTAAGGATGTCAAGGAAATGATAAGAATGCAGCAAGACGATGCACTGCAAATAATAAACATGAAGCAGTAAATCTGAAACAGCCAATACAGTAACACTAAAACAGCGATAACTAGACAACTTGATAATAAACAGCCAACACGATGCACTAAAATTCAGAATTCGAAGTTCTAGGATGTTATTGACAACTAGACACTTAGGGATACAATTCATCTTTATATAACTTGTGTTAATTCTTATGGTAACAGGGTTGAAACCTCTGTGCAAAATAGTACAGGCAGCAAGAATTTACAAAAGCCATCACATAAATGTTCATCAAGTGGGCAATTAACATGCTATTGTATCATGAATTGTATTACACTAATGTACAGCTATTAGAATGGATTTTTACAGTGTACAAGTCAATTTATCATGTCATGGTTCAAGTCACAAGATCCCAATCGATCAACATGTATTTGATCACGATGTATTTTCTCATATGTAAGTTCTAGTCATTTTATTCATGTCATGTGTGTATATATATAGGCTTGGGTTTGAGTCAATGGATAATGATACGATGTCAAGAGTATGTCGGATTAGCTCATGTAAACCTTCGATACTCTCAACGGAAAGGACACAAGGCAAATTTAAGATAATTGAAAGGAACTACTTGCGGGAGGTCAATAAGCTTGAACTAGAAAAATTAAATAAGTTCAAGTGGACTTGCCTTTTGTGGACGATTAGATTAGAATAACCAGAATAACGGGATCAGAATCTCGGGTGACACGTGCACGCTACGTGCAAATCAGCAAACACGCAATCCAATTTCTACAAATAGCAACCAGCAAAACTCAGATCGGATCTCACACAAACACCAAACAACGACCAACCAATACCCACACCACACAGAACATCAACCAGCCAATGCCCAATCCTCTCTTCCAAACACCCAACAGCAAAATCACCCAATTATATTCTCTCCTGCCTTTCTTCTTCACAGAGCAAGAGAGAGAAAGAGCGACTCGACGGCAGTGCGGCGGCGAGGGTGAGGGCAGCTGACGGCGGCAGACGGCGACGAAGACAGACGACGATGATGTCGCTGCGGTCGGGAAGCGACGGCAACGGCGAAGGACAGCGACACGAGCGAATGCTCTGTTTCTCTCGACGAATAGAGGAGGTGAAGACGACAGAATTCGGGGTTGTTGCTCAAGGTGGTCGAAGGCGAGGCGAGCAGAATGGTTGGGTTCTGGACGGTGACGAGATGGGTGGACGACGCTTGGGCAAGAGGTGAGCGATGAGATGCTGGAGGACTTCGGGGTGTTAGTGGCGGAGTCGACGATGGGTTCAGCGAAGTGGTTCGAGCGGCAAGGTAGGAAGGAGGGTTGCGACTGGTCGGCGGTGCTGTGGTCGACGCTGTTATCGACGGAGAGAGAGAAAGAGGAGCACCAGGGTGCCACGACTGGGACGACACGAGGGAGGTAGCGAGATGGGTTGAACAATGGCGGAGGTTCGAGGTGGTGTTGATGGAGGACGGGAGATTGGATGGGTTCGAGCAATAATGGCGGGGAGACGGGGAGCCAGAGGGAGGCGATGAGGCCTGGGCGACGAGGACGATGATGAGATGGCAGTGGTTGTGACTGGAGGCGGCAATCGGAGATAGGTTTGGAGGTGGTCGACTGAGGAGACGATCTAGGGAGATGGCGAGGTAGAGGATGATGGCGGAGTCGCGAGGTGAGAAGGCAAAGGGGAGGAAGACGATCTGTTTTGTTGGGTTTTCTGTTGGGAAAACAGAAGAGGGAGAGAGATAGTAAACGGGGCGAGAGAGTGGGAGAGTAATAAAAATAATAATAAAATATAAAAATGGGTAGTTGGAGATAGTGGGGGGTTTAGGAGATACTGGGGATTGTGAGGAGTAAATGAGGGGATACGGGGAGGTGTGTTATTGACTGGGTCAATAACAGATTAAGGGGGAGAATTGGGTTAATGGATATTGGTTTAGGGTAGACTAGGATCCAATAAGTGGTGGATATGAGTCTGGGTTAGAATCCAATAGGAGGTGGGCTAAATTTTTGGGCTTCAAACCAAATAAATAAAAGAAGAGAGACCAGATTCTAATTTGGAAAATAAATTTGGGTTTCAATAGGAGATTCAAAAGGATTTAAATGCATCAGAAAGAATCTATATGGAAATTGAAATACAAGAATACATGGAGAAGAAAAAAAGAAATGGAAATCCGTATAACCGGAAACAGGGGTTACGCATTACTAGCGCAAATTGTGTTCTGGTATTATTATTATTATTATTAGTGTTGTTGTTGTTATTTCTTGATGAAAATTTCAAAACTTATTTTGTGGTTATTGTTATGCTTGTTCTTTGAGATTGAATTAGGAGAGACGATGGGTTGCTAATGGCTAATTACTTGTAGATACAAATCCATATTTGCTACTCATGGTTATTAATCGAAGAAGAATTATGATATTTTCTAATGCGCTGGACATTGTAGTGCACAATTAATTTCAAAATTTTGATCTGGGTTGGTTAAAGCAAGCAACAATTGCTATGTTATTGTTGTTGACGTGGATTTCGATATATAAGAGTAGTTTTATTGTATCCATAGTTTCATTGTATCCGTAGTTGCAATTGCTATGTTATTGTTAGCTGTTTCATTGACATGTTTTAATAACAGAAACAAGCGAGAACTAACAAAACCAATTTTCCTTCTCCCATTCTCATGTAAAACCTATACCAATGCTGATCCTGGTTACCATTTTGAGACTTATTCATAATTGATTTGTGCTGTAATTGAAAGTTGTCTCCTTGCCATTATTGTCTAAAAACTGATTTTGGATTCACAGATGACACAAACAATGCAAATCCTACTAAAATATGCAGAGGATATTATTGGTTTTAAGGGAGACAACATTGCTTACATTCGCCGTGTTAGTGGAGCTGTCCTTACTATGCAGGAGAGTGGAGGTTTGCGTGATGAGAGTGCAATCGAGATCAAAGGCACTTCTTCACAAGTCAATTTCGCAGAACAACTCATCCAGGTATAATAAAGTTTTTTTTGCCAAGTTTCTATATTTAGTAATTGAAAATGAATTATTGGGATTCAATTGCATAATGTGTATAAATAATGTACTGAAATGCTTTCCTTTGCAATGAAAATTAATAAGGCACAAGGACAAACAATACCCCGTGTTGGAGTTTATCTGTAACACCCCGCAAAATTGGAAATGACAATTTTGCCCCTGGGTGTTACGCACATATATTTTTGTAACGTGTTTCATTACATATTTTGGATTCTGACTATTTATACACTTTTCCGTATTGATTTCAGTCGACTAAAATATAATATTTCAATCTCTGGATTTTACGTGCTTCTTACGTGTTTTCAATGCACGTATTAATTACATATCTTTCCGCCGCTATGGATGATGTTTTATGGGTTTCAATTATTTATTTTATGTTTCAAATCTATTTTATAAAACAGAAATTCATTTCTCCTATTTTGATTAAAATAATTTTGTACGTAAGATGCACGTGCAAAATTTTTATTCTTCATTTGTTAATCTCATTATTCATTCCTTTTAGCATGCATAATTTATTTAGCCCTTAGTTAATCTATGGACCAAAAGATTAGACTTTAGCCCATTAGGAGGTAAGCCCACTAGGTAATAAAATTAATTGATAGGCCCATTAACCAAGCCCACTAGTAAATTCACAAATAAAACTAAGTGTACACTACTACATAACAAGTTACAAAAAGCTTAGTACACATTTAAAGTTATAGGACTAAATTAAAATTGTATGTGCATTTGTACATGCACACACACCCTAGGGCCTGTTTTTCCTTAGGCATGATCCGATTGCACATGAGAGAAGAAAGGGATTTGATTGGAGGGGTTATGATTTGGAAGATTTAATTAGGGGGGTTATGATTTGTAGGATTTAATTAGGGGGTTATGAAAATGAGTTTTAAATTGTGTTAAATAGGAGGATTATTAGGTTGTGTAGTTTTGCAATCTAGACCCTAATGTAGGCCTATAAATATCACCCAATCTCTTCTCATTCCACACACCAAAAGCAATATCGAAAGAAAGAGAAAAGAAAGAGAAAAAGAAAAGAAAGAGAGTAGAGTGTTCTCATCTTTGTGGTCGAGTCCTTACTTGGAGAAGTCTTGCTAGGAGCTAGGATTGCTTGGTTGGAGCTAGGAGTGCTTCCATCTTGTTTGTTCAACCCTTCACTAAAGGTGGGTGTTCTTATGCTTTCTAAGTAGGATTTGCATGCTAATAGGTTAATGAGTAGTAAAGGATTGAATGAGATATTGTAGATAAGAATCCATGCTAGCAACTCATGATTTTATTGTTACCATGCTAATAATGAATAGAATAAAAGTTGATTGTGATGTGTGCTAAGTATGACATGCTAAGACTTGGTTGAAGTTAAGTAGTTTACTATTTATCATGAAATTTGAAAGTAAATAAACAATCACATAAACCATGGTAGTAAATCATGTTATGATGAGTAAATTAAATTACAACATGTAGTTGTTGATGAGAAAAGAAATAATTGATCTTTTTGCCATGCACTAGTATACATGAATAAATAATTGAATGTATGAACAATTGTTGGGACCCATCTTTTGTTAAGCAAACAAATTTATCTTTGTAGAGTAAACTTTGATGCTATTAAACTCATTTGATGGTTTATAAAAGATATAATGCGCTATTTGGATTACATTGAATAAATATAAATTCATGTTAATGGAAAATTTGATTTTTATTGTCTAAAATATGGTTTTTAATTATTAAGTTACTGTAGAAAGTAAACTTTTTTTACACGAAGTAAATTCAGTCTAATCAAAGATTAGAACAATTACAGAATCGAGTTTTGTGAAATAAGTAGAATAATAGAAAGCTGGAATAAAAACATATGAAGATACTACATATCGATAGGCGCACTTGGCCTAGTGGTTTGCGCTGGTTTTCCTTTGGGCCTGGGTTCGAAACCTGTCATGCCCAAGTATATAATTTTTCTTGTTTTTAAAAACCCACCCGAAACCAGAGTGAATATAAGGGATTTTATCGAGGCATTGAACACCAAAGTCCACTTGGACTAGTGGTCGGCGAGTTGAGCTTGAGCTTTGTGCGGTTCGGTCTGGGGTCATGGGTTCGAAACCCACCAGCACCCTTTTATTTTTTTCTTTGTTGTTTTTCCTATTCTTCAATAAATTGATACTTTTCTAAAGAGTTTTTAATTGAAAATAATTATAGATGTGAAATGTAATTTTTTTTTATTTGAAACTGATTATGAATATGAAATGGATTTTTCTTTATGTATTGAAGCTTTAACGGGTTATGGATATAAAGTAGAATGAAAATATTAGAAGATAGTTTGCTTGTATAATTTGAAGTATAAAAAGAAATGAAAATCATGAGAATAGAATTCTAGTATATTTCGTGAAGTGATCTTTTGAGGAATTACACTTATATCTTGTTTAGAAATATTTTATAATGAACAAAGACATTGTGATGACTTAGATTTTGTTGTAATAAATCATGTAATGAAATTGTGTCCTTGAAATGAATGTTACACTCATGTTGAGATAGGAATTTGTTTCAATTGCTTTTATAAGTTTATAATGTTGAATTCTTTTGAGATAGAGACCATTTATCTATGTTTGAAAATGCATGAATATATACTAAGTTGAATCATGAATAAGTTGGAGACATAGGCATGATTATTGAAAAGATGTGATTATCCATTATTCTTGTACATGAAAAATTTGAATTTAGAGTTAGTAAGGCCTCGTATACCGGCAATTTTGAATGAAATGATTATTATATTTAAGATTTGCCATGGAGCTATCTCGGTGGATGTTGATGAAGTCTGGTAACAGGTTATGCTAATTCTAGGCTTAAAAGATTATTTATGTCTCAAATATTAAGAGTTAGGCACTTAAGTGAAGTGAAGTAAACTTGGGCAAACGTAAGTGGGGCATTCTATATAGTCGGGCGATGTACTTTGGGACTATAGACCCAGTCGGGCGATGTACTCCGGGACTGTGGTTGCTCCGATGGGGACGAGTTTATTTTGAAATCCGGGGTTATAATGATTGATCGGGCGGTGTACTCCGGGATCATGAATAGTCGGGCAGATAGGTTTTCGTTCCCCAGTGTATATACGTATACCGGGGCTAGAGTGGCACTTGCGGGGGATTCGCACGACGAGGTGTCTGTATAACAGCCGGGCAGTGTACTCTGGGGCTGGGATCCGTACTCGTGGAATGCCTGAACCTTGTTCTTGCTACTGGGTAGTTTCATGGCGAGGGATCGAGCCCTGTATTGTGAAGAACGTAGGCACTTGCCCTCGGACTTATGTAGTATGGGATACATAGAATCCGAACAAGTGTGCATTAGTGTCATCCTAGTATAGAATTGTGTGCATTAGGCATTAAGACATGACATACACTTATGTTTAGAATAATCACCTTTGACACTTTATTTATTCATTCAATTTTTATTGTGTTTTTATTAACGTAATAAGATCGTTATACTATTCTCGGCATAGAGAGGATGGCCGAGTATGACATTTCGTCAGTTATAAGTAACTGACGTGCCCACAGATTAACGTGCAGGTAATGGACTATTCATGGAGTTATTAAGTGGATATGTTGTTCCTATTTAAAAGTTAAAGATGTTGCAAATGATGTTAAAGCTACACAAGTTGTATTCTTAATGTTGTAAATTTTATTTTCCACTATGTAAAAACCAAGTGTAAATGAATTCTGATGTACTATTAGAAAAGTTTGTTTTGAAATTCCTTGTAAAATTGTACGAAGTGAAGTAAAGATCCTGTGAAATCTCGAATTTATCCTTATTTAGAATTCGGGGTGTTACATTATCTGCCTAATAATGTCCTTTCTCACGGACAACTATACGTTGCTCTGTCTAGAGGAATGTTCATGAAGGATAGTATAGTTCTAATAAAGCCAGATCGGCATGCTAAGCTTAAAAGTTCATACACTAAAAATGTGGTTTATAAGGAAGTGTTAATGCCTAGAGTATATAGTCATCTTTCAATTAACTGAAATTAATTGCATAGATTTTTTTCCTATTCATGTAATTGCATTCATTAAAGCGATTTGAGGAGGAGAATCTGTGTAAGCCCTGTTTTTCCAAATACATATTTTCTGAATATTTTCTGTATTTTGACTAATTATAAATTCACTTTGTTTTGAAATTTGTTTTGGATATTTTATTGAAGCGTTTTCTAATCGAAAACTATATTTTGTTCGAATAATGGCCTATTTTAATTTCTATTTCTATTTGATCAGTTATTTGCATTTTTACTCAATTTGAATTTAAATGTGTTGTTGTTGTGTTATTTTGATAAATGTATATTTTTTTATATATATCTTATTATTATTATTATTATTATTATTATTATTATTATTATTATTATTATTATTATTATTATTATTATTTTTGTAAAGCTCGAATATGCTTATTTAATTGTATTTTTATTGTGTGATTTGATGTATGTTTATATGTACATTTTAAAAACCCTATAATGCTAATTATTTTTGTTCTCCTATTGGATCTTTTAATTAAACCCCAAATTCTATTATTTATTTTATTGGATTTTAAACCCTATAGATTGTAATAACCCAAACCCATTACCCATTCACTTATTGGATTATCTACCCAAATACCCAAACCCAATAACCCACTATATTTAAACCCTAAACCTACCATAACCCTAACCCCTATCACTGTTTAACCCTAAAACACCAGCTGCTATTTTCTTCCCTTCGGTCTTCTTCCTCCGCTTAAATTGAAAACCCAATTCTCCAGTCACCGTCGTCGTCCCCATTGCCTTCTCACCATCGCCCCCACCTCAGTCACAACCCCATCATCTCCCTTACCTCGCAACCTCTCCACCATCTTCCTCGCCGAACCCAACCTCCGTAACCCAAACAAACCCAACCGCTACCTTTCCCCCCGTCTCCTTCTACCTCTCGATCGCAACCCATTCTCTCTTTCCCGTCACCACTTCCTTGCCACCTCCGATCGCCCTCATTGCCACATCACCTAGCCCCCATCACCCATCCACCATCGCCATCGCCTCCGCCATCACTCCTACTCCCGAACCCATCACCTTCTTGAACCTCGCACCGCCATTTCCCATTAGTTCGTCACCATCGGAACTCCATTGCTCCGACCTCCATCGCCATCGCATCCGCCGTCACCTCCTCACCCACGACCTTCACTCGCCCAAACCAGCATCCCCGTAACCTTCCCCCATCGACTCCTCCTTTGTTTCGAACCCAAAAACAGAGCCCGACGTCGCTGCCGCTTGCCGCCGCTCATCGTCTTCGCCGAGGCCCTCGTCGTCCTCCACAGTCGCCGCGGTGACGTCTTAGGTCGCTGCCAGTTCCCCCGCTCTCCCTCCCGCTCGTTGCCGAGGTGAGGAAGAAGAAGAATCGTGAGTGGATATTTTTGCCATTTGGTGTTTGGGCGCATTGGATCTGTGATCGTTGTCTCGTGTTTGCCCCGATCCGCTGCGTAGGAAGTTTTCCATTGGGTGAGTTCGCTGTTTCGTGTTCTGGGCGCAGCGGATCCGACCGCTGTTTGCTGTTCTGGATAGATCCGGTGTGGGGTTTCTCTTAGTTGCTGTTGCGTTCTCCGCACGGTCTTCGCACGTGCCTTTGGGAGATTTCGCCCGGGATTTTCGATCCCGCTACTCTCAAATTATCGGATCTAATCGTCGTCCTAAAGGCAAGTATTCTCCTTGTACAATTTATTGTCCTAGTACAAGTATTTAATTGAAAATACCGCAAATATGTTGTAGTTGTGACTCCTTCTTGACTCATCATTTGTTGATCTTGAATTATTCATCATCTAAAGAGTCACAACTACAACCCATAATCTAAAGAGTCACAACTCTTTCGTTGTTATATTTACAAACTACTTGGACTCATTTTATTTCCTAGTCACTTGAACACATAAAACTAAGAAACCCTAGATGTGTGTTGTATCATGTATGTGGTGATCTTGCATTCCTTGAGTTGAGAAATAGATATTGCTTGCTGATTTGATGACCACTATATCCGTATTTGTATCACACATTAATCTAGACTCATAGTGACCAATTATCATGCAACTTATATATGAAAGACATTCACACTTGTTACTGTCCTGAACTTTACTTGCTGTTTTGAACCCTTTAAAATCAAAATCTGAACATGAGACCTGAATATGAAATGTAACTCTAAATGTCTAGTTGTCGATAGCATCTAGAATGTTTGAATTCCGAGTTACGGTCTAGGAGATATAGCAGTTTTACTACTCCTGTGTCGGTAGTCGCAGATTCACAAAAACTACTGCACTTCTTTACTTTACAAATTATTTTAACTATGCTACTAGTAAGTGATTGACTTGAAATTTTGCATGCTGTTGTTGGATACCCTAGAGAACATTTCCGAATTTTCTCAGAATTAATTAGTAATGTTTCAACCCTGTTTCACATGTATAAACTCAGATTCCCAAATTCTGGCTGAACACAATAGCTGTATAGTTTGCTGTTTTGACACATGTTACCACGACTTTTATGTACCTTAATTATGTGCGTTGGAACAGGGCAGGAGTTTAGTTTCTAGATCTTCTGACGGATCCACTTTTGCTATCTTGTAGCAACGGGAATCGCAGTTTTGGTGCAGCAACCTCACGCTGTCCAGATTTGAGATTTTCGTTGTTCTTGATGTTTTGATTTGTTTAGACCCTCGAACTTGTATCCTATCTAGCCTAGACTTGTTCCAAGTTCATGATTATGTTTACTTGACCTGTTTTGCACACTTTCATACTTGGTTAATAATAATAATAAATAACAAGTCAGGGTTTAAGGGAAAGACCATAGTAGTGGACATTATAGGTAAGTGTACTCGGAAGGGGGCCCGTGTTTTCCAATACTTGGTTCATGAACTTATTATATCTTGATGGATTAATGGAGCCATTACTTGGCTCATGAATTTGTTTGATTCATAAACCCACGGTGTGGTTCTTAAACTTATTAGTGGATTCGCGAACTTGTTTTGTGAACTTGTTATTTATTTTCCGATTCATGAACCATGCTTGCTTGATACTTGATACCTGAGTACGCCACCCTATAAAATCTATTACTAGGTCTAAACGAAATTGCATTGACTGTAGCAACCATGTAGTAAAAGTATAGATGCATGAAGTGCTACCTAGATAGTAATAACCATAAGACTTGATACATGAAACTTGAACTTGATACATGCTTACTTGATACTTGATGACATGATATATGAGACTTGACACTTGAATATAATACTTGACACTTGTAACTCGATACTTGTACTTGACAACTTGACAACTTGACACTAGACTTGAGACTTGTTACTGGATACTTGTACTTGATACTTGTCACTTGATGTTGGATACCCTTATATGTTCACTTGCCACTTACTTCACTACTAGTATTTGTTACCCAATCTTGTCACTTGAGTTGTCCTTCTTGCTAATTAGTTCTTGAATCCCCACTACTTGTTGCATCCCTATTATATTCTTGATTCCAAATCTTATTCCATATTTCTTGTACTCGTTTTTATTATTTATGGCCCTAACTTGCACTAAGAGCTTTTCTCTTGTTTTATCTAATTTTCCCCTTTTTATAATTATTAAACAGACTTTGGAGACGTGTTGCCTGCTGGAATTGGTGAGCAGAGATTTTAAGCATCAAATGGAGAAAAGACATGCTCAAATTATTTTTCTTCTTTGAGTTATTTATTTCTTGCCACTTAAAACTTGTAACGGGCTTATATTCCCGAGTTTTCTCTTTGATCCAGACTTGAAAACTATATGGATATTATTATTTGTTTCAATTATTTTCTGTTACTTAATAAATTATTCATGCATGCTTGGTTGTATATATATCTTGTTATATTCTTGTTGTGATGCTGAGTCGATCCTACAGCTTATGGATGATGTTAAAATTATTCGTTGGGCTTCGTCACGTACTCGTATTTCGTGTTTTTGGAAAGCGGGGCGTGACAATCTGACTGAGAGTTTACTCTTATAACCTGATATTTCCCTTGATATAAAGATGCAAACCATAAGGATGTAAACCATGCTACAAGGAAATAACATTAGGGTGTTGGTTGGCTTCCATTTGGATGACTGAAGAAACTAACATAAGGGTTAATTAGGATATTCCTATGTCCTCCCACCAGCTCCTCCCACCAGTTGCCACATCTTTATAATGAGGCCTTTGTCATTGTATACTAAATGGTTTGGATCCAATCTATAATCAGTTGCCAGAGTCTATTACATCGTCAAAGATCCTAAATTGTCATTTTCATTGGGATGTTACATTGCAAATTTATTCATTTCATATTACCATACCATTTAATTTTTTTAGTCAGACCAAACAAGTCGAGATTGTTTCAGTAGTACTAATTCTTTCACTTAAGGAAATGACCACTAATTAACCTACTAAACACAAACCATTTTTTGACACATAATCACTCTATCAGAATATCTAGCTGCTAAATAATTCAGAAAATTCTGACTAACAAATAAAACTAAGAATGAATTAAGAACGACTTGAGAATTGCAACAAATATTTATACTTTATCTGGAAGCTAGAAGAATAAGCAATTCAAATAGAAACCCTAATTGAAAATTTTTGATTGTACCAATGTTTAGTGGGTGACTTTATGATTTTTTCTCTTTAACTTGTTTTAATGTGTATTTCCCAACATACCTATGCTGAAGAAACATGTTGTAGTCATCTTTTCAGTTTACTTATAAACTACCAAAGTTTTTTTTTTAGAAAGGTAGGTAAATTTTAATTATAGATATGGATATGGATTTTTAAGTATCATGAGAAGGTAAGAGTCAAGATAGTGATAAGAAATATGAGTTTCTTTTTGCAAATGTGGTTATTTCTCAGTAATATAGATTTATATATGCGTAGATATCGATGTAATTATACTTATATTAGTCCAAACAAAACTGTAGAAATTTGAATTTGTTCTTATTTAATTTACATATTAAAGTTTTTATTTGTAGATAATATATTAATTTTGAATTTGAATGAACTAACAGTTTTGCTATTAAAAATAGTTTTAAAGTTTTGATTTATATATTGATTGAATGTTTTTCAACCAACGAAAGAGTAGTTTTACTTATTTCAATAACTTTTTTTCTTGCAAATTTACTCTCCTATAAAAGCAACAAATGGGGCTTAGGTTTGAATGCACAAAACCATAATCTTCTTCTTCTTCTTCTTCTTCTTCTTCTTCTTCTTCTTCTTCTTCTTCTTCGTTTGGTAGACCGTGGAACATCAAGAGATAAAAAGAACGATCACCATCAATAGGTGGCTAATTCTTTGTTAATGATGCTGATTTTATTTCTTTACCTAGATTTTCTTTTGTTGAACTGGTAATTCCATTAGCTATCATTAGAGAACCCTCCTGACTAATCGAACAAAGATCAACTAAAACATCATTATGGTTTTACGTATATTTTATATTAAAAAACCCAGAGCTAATAGTTTATGGCACTGTAAGTTCAGTAAAAACTCACATCTTTTCAATAGTTGTTCTTCTCGTAATGTGAAATTCATTGTAATTAGTATTTGATATCATGTTTCTGATGCTTGTTTCTTCGATTCTGAAAAGACCTTCTGATCACACACTACTAACGAGTCACTAATTCTTTGTTATTGATGCTGATTTTTTCTCTTTATCTAGATTTCTTTTGTTAAAGTGGTAATTCCATTAGGTATCACTAGAGAACCCTCCACACTATCGAACAAAGATCAAAAAAAATATCTTTGTGGTTTTACATGTATTTGATCAGACTATTGCAGAATTTTTTTGCAAAAAAGTACTCCAATTAATAAAGTTTGAGGATTAGCACAAAAAAATGTTAATAAAAGCTTCATAGAAGAAGAGGTCACATATTCATCTTTCATATGAACAAATAAATATGAACTCTTATAACAAACTTATATGTACAACAACTTGGGATAGGTTATTCAGAAAGGTGTTGTCTAAGATGTGAATTTGAAAGGTTGTGTATAAGGTGAAAAAAGCTAGGAAAACCGAAATCTTGTACTTATTTAAATATTTCAGATATTGCATTCAGTTATGAGTTTCTTAACTAAGGTTTCACATATGCTAAGAAAATAGTCAAGCTTACTGAAAGTTGTAGATCTGGAAAACTTTGGACATGACAATATGACATATTGGGCAACATCAAACAATAACTAAAATAATAAAAAACCGCAACATCACAGAATTATACAATGACTAATAACATATGCTTTCTACATATCATGTTCCAATATAAAGAATTTAACAACCAGTGTACATGAAATTAGTTTTGATCTAAGATATAAATAAGAAGGGATTTATTTTTCACCTGAGACTATTACTGTTCATCTAATTATAATGAAGTTAATAAATCACATGCATCTGCAAGCCAATATCATTATAATTCTGTTTTTTAATAACCTATCTCTCTATTTGATTATAATAATAATTATTTTTTGCCAACATTTATTATCATCATTAAATTGTTTCTAGAATTCTTTATTCATATTATCTCTGATCTTGCTAAAATTAAAATTTCAACTAATGACTTATTAATAAATTTTATTTAACAAAAACTAACTTTTTAATAATTATATTTTTTGCGGATTGTCTATATCAACGGACAATTCCCACTATGAATACTCCTTTATCAACTTATTGCAAGAAAATCAACAATTGTGAACTATTAAAGTATTGGTTACAAAACATTATGGTGTGAAAGAGTATAAAAATAGTAAAGGCACAGGAAAATTCTCAAAAGTGGCACTTATAGATGATTGAGGTAAGATACTTTAAATATTGTTAAAAATATTCATACATATACATACATAAATAATTATTACTCCCCCCGTTTCAAAATATAAGTCATTCTAGCCTTTTTTTTGTTTCATAATATAAGTCACTTTAGGTTTTCGAGGAGACATCTTGTCATTCTTAAATGTCTATGAATTAATTTTCTATGAGATTTTTAATTTTACACTTATCCTTTTTTTGTAAGAGAAGTAATAAACAATTACAGAGGAGGGCAAATAGGGCATTGTGCAATTGATGGATCATTTATGGGCTTCAAAAACTAAGAATATGAAATATTTTTACTCAATCCTATGTTGTTTCTAAATAGTCATATAGAAACTTACAATGACTTATATTTTGAAATGGAGGGAGTATTTCTAACGGAATACTAAAAATTATCGCCGACCCCGCGAAATCGTTAGGGTTTCGAATCTCATCGCCCAAGATCACTTCTTTTTCCGAGATTTCGTCCGCCGCACCTGAATCACCTACGAATCTCTACAGATTCTTCTCTCCCGTGAGAAGGTCAGGTGCCGCTACCCTGACCTCAAGGTGGTAGCTTTCATGAAGGAGAGCGGCTTGTGGCTCTACCGCGAGAAGCAGATCGTCGGCTCGATCCCCGGAATCCTAAATGGGGATGTTTTCCTTTACAGGATGGAGAATCGATTATGTTACAGGGAATAAGGCTGGGATTGCTACTATCATTATCGTTTCAGGTGGGTATGAGGATGATGATAAGGAATGAGTTGGTTTATATAGGGACAGTGAGGGAGGAAGAAGAATCGGCAGAGTCATTCGGTTCCACAGGATTTGAAAAGAGGGAATAAGGGTTTGGAGTTGAGTATGGAGAATGGGATTGAGCTTAGGGTGATTAGGGGGGTGAAAGTTGAGGGGAGCCCAACAGGGAGGGTTTACATTAATTAGGATGGGTTGTATATGGCTGTGGCGTGGTGGGCAGAGGAAGAGAAGTCATGTTTTTAGGTGTTTAAGTATAAGCTTGTGAGGATTGAAGGGCAGGAGGAGATGGGGAGGGCGGTAATGTAAATGAAGTTGACATTATTTTGAAGTTGCGAAGTGTTGTAGATTGAGTTGAGAAAGATCAACTGTAGACGAATTTCTAAGTACATCTTCTACTGTCTTTAAAAGTAAAAAATTATGTTACTCACTTTTTGTCACGCCCCGCTTCCCAAAATACGAAATACGAGTGCGTGACGAAGCCCAGCGAATGATTTTGACATCATTCATAAGCTGTAGGATCGACTCAATATCACAACAAGAATATAACAAGAGAGATATATATAACCAAGCATGCATGAATAATTTATTAGCAACAGAAACAATTGAAACACAATAATAATATCCAAATAGTTTCAAGTCTGGATCAAGGTTAAAACTTGGGAACATGAGCCCGTTACAAGTTTTAAACAACAAGAATTTAAATAACTCAAGAAAAACAAATAATCTAAGCAAGTCCTTTCTCCACTTGAAGACTAAAATCTCTGCTCACCAATTCCAGCAGGTAGCACGTCTCCAAAGTCTGCTTAATAAATATAAAAAGGAAAAAATAGAGAAAACAAGAGAAAATATCCTTAGTGCAAGTTAGGGCCACAAATAGTAAAAACGAGTACAAGTAATGTGGAACAAGAATTGGAATCAAGAATGTAACAGGGACACAACAAGTGGTAGAAATCCAAGAACTAGCTAGCAAGAAGGACAACTCAAGTAAACAGGCTGGATAACAAATACTAATAGTGGAGCAAGTGACAAGTGAACAAGTAAGGGTATCTAACCTCAAGTGACATGCATCAAGTACAAGTGTCAGGTAACAAGTCTCAAGTCTAGTGTCAAGTAATAAGTCTCAAGTCTAATATCAAGTTGTCAAGCACGAGTATCAAGTTGCAAGTGTCAAGTATTATATTCAAGTATCAAGTCTCATGTAACATGTCATCAAGTATCAAGTAAACATGTATCAAGTTCAAGTTTCATGTTTCAAGTCTTGTGGTGATTACTATCTAGGTAGCACTTCATGCATCCATACTTTTATTACATGGTTTCTACAGTCAATGCAATTTTGTTTAGACCTAGTAATGGATTTTATAGGGCGGCGTACTTAGGTATCAAGTATCAAGCAAGCCATGGTTCATGAATCGGAAAATAAATAACAAGTTCATGAAGCAAGTTCGCGAATCCACTAACAAGTTCAAGAACCGCACAATGGGTTCATGAATCAAACAAGTTCATGAGCCAAGTAACTGACTCCATGAATCGATCAAGATACAACAAGTTCATGAACCAAGTGTTTGGGAAACACGGGTCCCCTTCCGAGTACACTTACCTATATTGTCCACTACTATAGTCTTTCCCTTAAACCCCGGCTTATTACTCTCATTAATTTTTATCAAGCAAGCATGCAAGTGTGTGAAACAAGTCAAAAAGTCATAATTATGGACATGGGACAAGTTTAAGATATTTATATAGCATATTCGAGGGTCAACGCGAATAAAAATATCACGAACAACGAAAATCTCAAATCTGGATCCAGCACGACGTTGCTGTACCAAAACTATGATTCCTGTTGCTACGAGATAGGAAAAGTGGATCCGTCAGAAGATCTAGAAACTAGACTCCTGCTCAGTTCCAACGCATATAATTAAGGTACATGAAAGTTGTGGTAACATGTGTCAAAACAGCGAACTACACAGCTAATGTGTTCAGGCAGAAATTGTGAATCTAAGTTTAAACATGTGAAACGGGGTTAAAACATTACAAATAAATTATGAGAAAAATTGGGAATGTCCTATAGGGTGTCCAGCAACAGCATATAAAATTTCAAGTCAAACGCTTACTTTTAACATAGTCAAATTAATTTGTAAACTAAAGATGTGCAGCAGTTTTGCGAATCTGCGTTTACCGACACAGCTGCAGTAAAACTACGATAATTCCTAGACCGTAACTCGGAATTCAAAAATTCTGGAGGCTATTGACATTTAGACCTCTAGATCTACATTTACTGTTCAGGGCTCGAGTTCAGATTCTGATTGTAAATGGGTCAAAACAGCAAGTAAAGTTCAGGACAACAACAAGTGTGAATGTCTTATGTGTATAGGTTGCATGAAAATTAGTTGTTAGGCGTCTAGGTTAATGTGTGATACAAATACGGGGTAATGGTCATCAAAACAGCAAGTAATATTTATTTCTCAACTCAAATGGGTGCAAGTTCATCACGTACAAGATATAACACATGTCTACAAATCTAGGGTTCCTTAATTTCATATGTTCAAGTATCTAGGTGATAAAATGAGTCCAAGTAGTTGTAATATAACAATAAAATCGTTGTGACTCTTAAGATTATGAAATTGATGGAGATTAACATTTGATCAACAACGACGAGTTAAAGAGGAGTCACAACTTCTAACTATTTGTGGTATTTTAAAATTAAGGCTTGTACTAGAACAAAAATAAGTACAAGATGAATACTTGCCTTGATGACGGTGAATCCGAACACGAACCAATACAGGATGAGAATCCCGAGAGATGAGGCACGAACACGGACACAAACACACGCAAACACGCGCGGTACATGTGCAAAATAGCACACGGGATCGGATCCCCTGGATATGCTCTGGGGCCAAAACAGCAAACACAATCAGATCAGATATGGAGTTGCACGGATTTTGATGGATCCAAGGGCTGAGATCAAATCCTGCTGATCTACTGCTTCTTCTTTCTTCTTGATCGACTGAGAGCGAGGGAGAGAGGGAGAGGCGGCGACAGCTTGGTTGGGGTTCGACTGGGAAGCAGTCGATGCCGGCGACGACGGTGACGTCGAGAGGGAACTCATCGCGCGTGGCGATGAAACTCTGCTTTGGGTTCAAAACAGGGGAGGAGGAGAATGAGGGAGGCAATGGTGGATGGGTGTGGGTGTTGGCGACTAAGGAGGTGAATGGAGGTACTGGGGATGGTAATGGCGAAAAGTGATGGGTTCGGGAGTTGGGTTCGAGGGTTGGGGAAATGGTCGAAATGGGTTCGGGAGGATGATGGTGGATGATGGCGGTGGTGGTGATTGGCGAGACGATGAGCAGCGACGGTGGAGGTCGAGGTGGTGAAGTCGAGAGGGAGGCGAAGCGAATGGAGATGGGGGTACTGGGTTCGGGCGTTGGAGAAGGAGGAAGGAGATGGGAGGTAGAAGATGAGGGTAGGCAGCAGGTTAGTTTAGGTTTAAGCAGTAATCTTGGTTTAGGGTTAGGGTTAGAGTATGTTAGGGTTTATATATGAGGGTTTTGGGTTATTGGGTATTACGGTATCCGGTTTGAGTGGGAACCAAAAGGAGACTTAGTCAAAAATTTATAGAAATGGGGATAAAGAGATAAATGATATGAAACAGCTCATCTCTTCGTGAAGAACGACACGAAAAAGCAGGATGGACATACAATTGAATTAGATAAAGGCACCAAAAAATTGAGTTGAAACAATATAACGATTTTATTCAAACGGAACAAAATACAGGATCTCAAGTTGATAAAAGAGTACAATGGGGCAAAATACAGTATAAAAATACAATTACGGGAAATAGGAGTTACACTTTTATATATCAAATTGGTTGTTACTGATACATGATACCAAATACTAATTACAACGAACTATAGGTCTTTGTTTAGCAGTAATTAATACAGAAGATGTAGATAATGTAGATTCAAAATATGGTAATGAAGTAGATAAGCGAAATCTTACAGTTGTAGGATTAAGGTAATATCAATTAATTAAATTGAATAATAATTTACGAAATTGTTTTGGAATTCATATGCTTTATCTTAATTTAAGGTCAAAACCAAACTTACTTACATTATAGGCAGAACTAGAGATCAAGGAAGGAAAAGCTTTGAAAGAATTATCACCCAACATGCCAATTATTGTAATTACCACCATAAAAACCTCAAACTTTGGAGGTAATTATATACAAAAAAAATTAATAATGCTTTTTATTATATATTTTATTTATTTATTACTGACTTTTTTAACAGGATTGTCTCTCACATCAACAAACAACACTATAATAGAGATAAATTCGAATGAACCAGAAGCAGATAAAATTCAAGAATGGTATAATTTATTTTATATATTTAATTCTTTAATTGTTGCCTTTTGGAGTATCATTTACTATAGTCTTTTTGTTTGTTTCAGGATAAATTGTAACGAAATTTTATTAAAAATTAATACCTTGCAAATAAACAAAAGAAAAATAATGGATGTGGAAGAAGTGAAACTATCTGACATTCTCTATTGTGAAGACGAGGATTCTTCTGAGGTATTATAAATAATAAAATTGATATGGCTAAAAATAGGATTAAATCGAGACCGTTCAAATCGGGCGCGAATCTTAAAGCTCTCAGGGGTAAAACGATAATTTCACCTACAAACGGGTCTGAAATGGGAACTGGGTCTTTCTTCAAAGCCCAATAACCCATAAACGGATCTGTCCTACTGGGTATTGGTAGCAACCCGTTACAAACCAACCCAGATGGATAAAGAGTAATTCAAATTCATAGTTATCTCTATGAAACGATTTAAACTTTAGATCTTATCCAAAAACACCGGGAAGTAGAGATTTATCCTTATCTCGAAATCGGTCCCTAAGGCGACTATAAATACCCCCCCCCCCCACCATAACAAGGTAATCAATCTTTTTCTAACTAAAGCTCTTTCTTAATCTTTCTTATTACTGACAAAAGCGTCGGAGGGTTCGTCGCTGGGATCCATCCCGGTGTATCGAACTTTGTGCAGGTTTGCGGTAGCAGCAAGAAACAAGTCAACACGTTGGTGAAGGTCAACAGGTTTGCCTTATTCGTTTTCTCAAGAATCCACAAATTCATCTGTTTGCTCGCATACCAAAATCAGCAGCAACATATTGGTACCGTCTGTGGGAACCGAAAAAGCAATCCAACCTTACTTCATCAGCGGAAGTAGTTTCAAACTATACATCTGAAAGAGAAGGGGAAGGCAACGGTCTCCATCCGAAGAGCCACTCCTCTTCTTCCTCCTCCTCCTCCAGTTCAAGATGTTCTTCCTCAACATCCTCCTCCTCAACAGGCCCCTCTAGGGTCTTGGGGGGCTATCCAAGGAGGGCTCTCATCGGAGTCGTCTAAAGCAACATCCTCTTCATGACCATGTCGTGATCCCCAATCCTTCAGTTGACTCTATGGCTTCTCAAAGCCCTCCCGAGCAGGATCTTTGCCAAGTGATTGTCAACCGCCAACACGGGGTCGACCTCCGAACTCGCTTGAATGGATGGCGAGCCCTTGAGGGAGTCCATCAACCTGAGCACCCAGGGGTCTCGAGAGTCCGGACCCCCCCCCGCAATCTGAGGACCAGAAGATCCCCTCCTGCAAGGAGGTGAAGAGAGTCCCCTCAACGTCATCGGCGGAGAAGTCATACTCCAGTAAGCCGAGCCCCACATAGGGACCGCCTAGTTGGAGGGGCACCAGTCACAAGGGTGGAGTTCCAGGATTTTCAAGAAGTCGTTTTGCGGGCCCTCAACGTCGCTCCCAACCACGAGCAATGGGCGCCCAGTCCTCAACCTGCCTCAAGCCATCACCACCGCACTCCTAGTCCCCTTCCGCATGGGAAAGAGTCTCGGGGCTCGGTAAGATATGACCAAAGGGAAGACTCAGTCTACTGCCGTCTCCACGAGATGGAGAGGCGCCTTGGCCGACTTGACAGAGAAGAGGAACAACGGGCGAGCAATTTCCGCCCGAGCAGGCCTCCGTTCTCCCGGACCATCATGGAAGCCCCGGTCCCGAAAAACTTCAAGCCCCCTAACTTGAGTCATACAACGGGGAGTCGGACCCCGCCGACCACATCGAGAGTTTTAAAACTTCCACCAGGATTTGGACACGCTCCTTTGCAAAACCTTCCCTGCCACGCTGAAGGGGCCTGCGAGAAAATGGTACTCTCGACTCGCCCCGGCCTCCATCTTCTCCTTTGATCAGTTCGAAGGGCTCTTCCTTACTCATTTCGTGAGTAGCCGTCGGGCCGAGAAAACAAGTGCATCTTTGGTGACCCTCAGCCAAAGAAAGGGTGAACGCCTAAGAGATTACATTTCGCTCTTCACCGCCGAAGCCCGGTCTATTGCCTCCCTCAACCAATCAGTAGCCTTGGCGGCATTCGGGCACAACGTCACTAACGCCGACCTCAAGGCGTCCCTTTCCAAGAAGCCTCCTCGGGACTTCTCAGAACTACAGCTTATGAGTGAGAAGTACATCCGAGTGGAAGAGGCTCTCAACCCCCCATACTCTTGAGGAATCGTCTTCCAGGAACAAACGGAAGAATACGAGCGAAGAAGGGTCCCAGAAATTCTGGAGGGACGACAATGGCCAACGCCACCCAGCTCCTCGTTTTGAGAAGTTCACCCCCATCAATGCTAGTATATCAGCAGTTCTTATGGAGGTGGACAAGGAAGGGCTACTCCGTGCTCTCCCTAGAATGAATACCCCTGGCAAGAAAAGAAACAGTGATAAGTGGTTCCACATTCATAGGGACCACGACCACGACACGAATGATTGTTGGGCTCTCAAAGAGGAAATCGAAGAGCTCATACATGGGGACACCTGGCCAAGTTTGTCCGAAAAGACGGGGCCGATCTTCTACCCCGAGGAGCCTACAAGCGAACAGCGAGGCCCACCGAGTTCCAAGATTCCGAACCTGGGGCCGTCCTCCACCTTATCCATGGAGGTACAATGGAGGGAGAACCAGACTCCTCTCAAGAGGCCTTCACCCTATTGCAGAAGTATTTTTCAGTTTTCAATAAGGCCGATACTTCTAACACGGCCAAAAGCATGTAATAATGGCTCGCCCCATTAAAGTGACCACTTAGTTTATCTCAATAAAACTTAGCTTTTTTTTAATTATCCCACTTGCTTCATTTCTACCTCTCCGAGTCACGTCTACGACTCGTTAAATGGTGAGTTCGGAGTTCAGCTTTTTCTACAAGGCTACTCCCACAACTTACTAAGCTAAAAAAAAACGAGTTTGGAGTCCAACACTTGGTTCGATGTCACTTTAGCTACTTGCGAACGAGCGAGTATGAAGTAGCTCACTGTTACCACTAAATCTGGTGTGGGGGCAAACAGATAGAATTTGTGGATTCTTTGGGATATCGAATAGTCAAACCTGAAACCTTTCCACCAGAATTTGACCGTGATCTCTCGCCGTTAACCTACAAAAAGTGCGAAACACCGGGGTTGATCCCGGCGACGCACCCTCCGACGCTCAAGTCAGTAATCAGAAAGATTATGAATGAGCTTTTACTGGCAAAAGATTGATTACCTCTTAATGGTGGGGGATAGAGGGTATTTATAGCCGCCTTAAGGACCAGTTTCGGGATAAAATCCTTAATTCCCAGTGAAAGGATAGAGCGAATCAGGGCCGTTGGTTAGGTATAACCATAAACCCTATTTCTATCCTGCTTGACTGGGTTTCATGCGGGTTGAAACCCGCACCCAGTTGGGATGGATCCGTTTGTGGGTTATTGGGCTTTTGAAAAAAAAGATCCAGTTCCTATTTCAGACCCGTTTGTAGGTGAAATTACCGTTTTACCCCTGAGTTTTAAGATCCGCGCCCAATTTGGATGGTTCCGATTTAACCCTATTTTTAGCCATATCACGAGCCCCCCCCCCCCTTAAAGGCTGAGTTTAATCAGCCTTTGAGGAGTAGTTTTACTGTTTTAATGACTTGCGGAGTTGTATCGGAGTCCAAATGAGGAGTGTCGAATCTTGGTATAAGGTATTATGGTGAATTTCGGAGCTAGTTGCATGCTCAAGGTTGTTCTTGAGCTCTCCTGGACTTTTGGTGATTTTTTTAGATTTTTCTCTATTTTTTGGACCATTTATTTAATTTTGCGAAGCGGTGATTCATTGTTCGGGGGCCTTAATTAATTATTCTAAGCAATAATTATTTTTCCAGGGATCAAAAATATTTCCCCGAATTTATAATTATTTTTTAGAATTTTTAATTAATTTTCCTAAATTTTTAATCATTTTTCGCAATTTTTAAATAATTAATTCGAATATAATAAACAAAAATTAATTTTTAATTCCAATTTATGGTGTGGCATGATCTGGGCCTTCCATCAGCCAGTGGTGCAAATTTCTAGAGGATCGGACGATCGGAGTAGCTCGACAGCGTTTTTCTCCGCTTGCGGAGGTCGGTGCCCCGGTAGCTCGGCCAGTCCTCCTCGGTAGCTCGGTGCGTTGCGAGCTGCCGAGCTACATGGCAAGATCTGGAGCGTCCATATGGCATGAATCACGAGGATGGGGGTGCAGATCACGAGAAAACACTATCTTGTCGTTTTGTGGGCGTGGAGTGATCTGAACCGCTCATCATGTTCCAGCGTGATCTTTAAAACGATCCAACGGTTGGGGTAGTTCGGTAGTCATTTTTCTTCAAATGTGAGGGTCAGTGCATTGGTAGCTCGGTCATAGCACTTCGGTGGTTCGGTAGCTCGACCACTGCTCCTTAGTAGCTCGGTGGCTCAGCTAAGCAGTTCGGTAGCTCGGCTGCGCACTCCGGTGGCTCGACAGCTCGGGACAAGCCATGGCGCCATGTGGCTCGATCTGGTGCGTCCATCAAGGCGTGGATCTCGAGGCTGGAGGTTCAGATCACAAGAAAACATTATCTTGTCATTTTGTGGGCATGGCGGGATCTGAACTGTCCATCATATTTCGGCACAAATTTTGAGACAATCTGACGATGAAAGTGGCTCGGCGGCATTTTTCTCCAAATGTGGAGGTCGGTGCTCCGGTAGCTTGGCTGCGCACTCCGGTGGCTCGGCAGCTCGGGACGAGCCGTTGCGCCATGTGGCTCGATCTGGTGCGGATCTCGAGGCTGGAGGTTCAGATCATGAGAAAACATTATCTAGTCATTTTGTGGGCGTGGCGGGATCTGAACTGTCCTTCATATTTCGGCACGAATTTTGAGACAATCTGATGCTGAAAGTGGCTCGGTGGCATTTTTCTCCAAATGTGGAGGTCGGTGCCCCGGTAGCTCGGCTGCGCACTCCGGTGGCTCGGCAGCTCGAGACAAGCTGTTGCGCCACGTGGCTCGATTTGGTGCGTCCATCAAGGTGCGGATCTCGAGGCTGGAGGTTCAGATCACGAGAAAACGTTATCTTGTCGTTTTATAAGCGTGGCGGGATCTGAACCGTCCATCATATTTCGGCACAAATTTTGAGACAATCTGACGGTGAAAGTGGCTCGGTGGCATTTTTTTCCAAATGTGGAGGTTGGTGCCTCGGTAGCTCGGCAGAGTGCCTCGGTGGCTTGGCTCGTTACGAGCCATCGAGCCACGTGGTTGGATCTGGAGCGTCTATCAAGGCGTGGATCTCGAGGCTGGAGGTTCAGATCACGAGAAAATGTTATCCTGTCGTTTTGTGGGCGTGGTGGGATGTGAACCGTCCATCATATTTCGGCACGAATTTTGAGACAATGGTGAAAGTTGCTCGGCGGCATTTTTCTCCAAATGTGGAGGTCGGTGCCTCGGTAGCTCGACAGAGTGCCTCGGTGGCTCGGCTCGTTACGAGCCGTCGAGCCACGTGGTTGGATCTGGAGCGTCTATCAAGGCGCAGATCTCGAGGCTAGAGGTTCAGATCACGAGAAAACGTTATCTTGTCGTTTTGTGGGCATGGCAGGATCTGAACCGTCCATCATATTTCGGCACGAATTTTGAAACAATCTGACAGTGAAAGTGGCTCGGCGGCATTTTTCTCCAAATGTGGAGGTCGGTGCCCCAGTAGCTCGGCAGAGTGCCTCGGTGGCTCAGCAAGTTAGGGGTTGCCGTACTTCCATGTCGAGTAAACTGTCGCGACCTTCCTCTAAATCGTCGCAGCTCTCTTCATTCTGTCGTTCCGTCTCCCCTAATGGGCCCCCAAGCATTGCAAAAGCCCAACCGTTGCCTTACTGGCTATAAGTTCTCAACCCCCTCACCCCGTAGCTCATTCTTTCACTTTCACTCTCAAAATTTACTTTCGCTCTCGAGTCGCTCTGCAGCGGAGGTTTGAGCTCAAGGGCAGTTGTGCTAGCTGTCGCGAAGGCCAGGCAATTTCCGGTGAACTGTCTCCGTCCGTAAACTTCAAATCAAGGTCAGTTTACTTAACCTTAGATATTTATTCTTCGAGATGTCACGGGTATCCTCGGGTAGTGAGGCATCCTCCTCAGGAGGTCGGAGTGCCGAGGAGGGGAAAGAAGTGGTGAGCCAAAGGAGGGGGAAGGAGATAGTAGGGTCGTCTGCGGCCGAGGAAGAGGGGAAGGGTGTGGTTCGGTCCTCGGTCATCAAGGCGGTGGTGGAGACTGTGAAACAGGCGGGCGAGCTGAGTCGGATGTCGACCGTGTTGTCCGGTCACGGGGAATAAGGTAGTACAACGGCGAGCTGCTGACCAAGGCTGTCTATGGTCGTTCGGAAACCTACGAGGAGAACGACCCGTGGGAGGTTACCGAGGTGGACGATATCCCCTCGATTTTAACTGAGCAGGACCTACTCCGGACTCGAAAGGTTTTCGCCATTCCTTCCAAGTACACCTTGATTCTCCCCGGCCCGGGGGTGCAAGCGAACACCGCCTTTATGCCGGACCTTTGCGTCTTCGCCTATGACGCATTGAACGTCGGCCTGCATTTTTCCCATCACCCCTTCGTCTCTGTGGTTCTCCGGTGGTATGGGCTATGTCCTATCCAGTTCATGCCAAACATGTGGCGCCATATGCTCGGGTTTCTGCTTCAGTGCCGGATGGCGAAGGTGGAGCCGCAGCTCGTCATCCTCCGGAGTTTGTACCGGATCAACAGAATGAGTAAGCTCGAGCCGCGCTACTATCTGTCGCCTCGAAAAGGCGTCAAGCTGATCGAAAACCCTGACTCGATAAAGTCGTGGAAGGGGAAATTCTTTCTTATCAAGGGCCCCTCGGCGTGGGACTTCCCGATCCGGTGGAAGGAGGAGGTGCCGAAGTACTCAAAGGCCGAGTCGGTGTTGACCCTGGCCGAGGTAGAGGTGGCGGTGAAGTTGATCGGTCTCCCGATGGTGAGTTGGAGAGAAATGACCGAGGAGGTGCTGCACGGGTCGGGCCTTAGTCCGATCGACCTGAGTACGCTCCTGACATCTCTTTTTATGCTTTACTTTTCTTTAATGCCTTGTATTACTATTTTTTCTAATTTGTTTCTTCCTCTCACTTCGACAGAGGCTCCGAACATGGACTTCAAGGCGATGATGGCCGAGCGAAACAAGGCCGCGGATGCCAAGAAGAGGAAGAGGACGAGCGTGTGTCCCTCGTCTGGTCGACCCACCAAGGAGCCTTCGGTCGTGGTTAGAACGGTCGACCTCACTTCTCCTCGACAACCGACCCCAGCTGCCGTTGTTCCTCAGTAGGCCCTGTCCGAGGGCTTCTCTGTCTCGGCGGCACTGGCGCTCGAGGCCCCTCCCCTGACCGAGCATGCCGAGGTTATACTGACCGAGGCTCACAAGAAGCTGTTCGTCCCCGATTGGCAGGTGATGAACCACGATGGCTTCTTGGGGGACTCAGCGATGAGCATGCAGGCTGTTCACCACCTCCCGACCCCGAAGGACCGAGCTGCCCTGAAGGCGGGGACGACAGGCGACGACGCTCTCGAAGTGGCTCGGTTGCTTATGTCGGTAAGTCTTCTTTGCTGTTCCAAATTTTTTTTTCTTGAAAATTTTCTAAGTCTTTAGCTCGGCTTTTGTCGCATTCTTAA